>JALJCO010013459.1:0-175000 GCA_023101725.1 Atherinomorus stipes | reverse complement strand
TTCTCTGCAGCAGTTAGAAGGTTCTCTGTCCAGAGGTTTTACATGAGTTAATCATAATGCTACTTTTCAATCTTACTGTATTTCAAGCAGGCTGTTAAAAAGCTGACTGCTTTCACTCTTCTGCTTGTTGACACTGGATTGTTTACAAAACTTCCTCTGCACTTTTACCAGGAAGCTGGTGAATTTACGTAAAAGGATAAAAGCCCACAAACAAACTGATGTACATGTTTATTAATTAAGTTGCTCATAGATTGAATTGTATTGTGCGCGTCAGGAGGGTGTAATACATTTTTGTTTATTTTCTGTCTAGTTTTTCTTGGAGCGGTTGCCACGGATTCTACGTATGTCTCGTCCCGAAGAGGCCGAGCCATACTGGGATGGAGCGTTGCCACGGCGATCCAGTTCAGTGGGTTACATTGCAAAAGCAGAGGAATACTACAGCGTCAAATCCCGCAGCGAGCTGATGTTTGAGAAGCAGTCTGAGAGGCATGGACTGTCCAAACGACCCACACATGCTGCAGGTCCGTCCAGAAAAATCAGCCAACTATCAGATCCAGTTTTCTTCTTCTTTGGCCATTCAGGGCGGTAAAATGAAAAATTACAGGTCATATTCCCACTTATTACTGTGACATCTGCTTTTGCTTCAAACACTCACTGTGGTGGAGGGTTGATGATTTGGTGATTGATGATTTTACTCAAATATGAAACAATTTGCCTGAAATCTAAAGCTTGACTGAAACTGGGTCTTACAACAGGACAAGGACCCTAACACAGCATCAAATATAAATAGGATGAGTGAAAAAGAAAAGTGTTGACATGATCCAGTCAAAGTCCAGACATCACCTGATTAAAAGGCTGTGGTGGGAACACAAAAGACTTGTGCACTAACAAATACTTCATACTACAATGACCTGAGGCAACATTTTAAAAAAGAAAGGACCAAAATTCTTCCACAATCTTTAACTTCTGATAGAAAATGTAAAATCATTACATGACTGCAGACAGATAAACAAGGATGTGTTTGTGTTTGTGTGTAGTGGTGAAGCCACAGGAAGATGGAGGTGTGACGGATCAGCTGTACGGAGAGATGAAGCCGGCCGTAGACGGAGCGAACTACATCATCAAACACATGCGCAACAAGAATGACTACAACGAGGTGGGACGGCAGGCCAGGAGCATGCTCTGTGTGTTTCCACAGCTAAAAAGCAGTTAACAAGTCAGCATACAATTATTCTAAGTTTCCTACTGGAAGGTATGATGGTCGACCTACGGAATATTTTACCTTCTATGTTTGTGCTTGTACAACTTAAAATAAAATGTAACCAGAATGTAGAAAAGTCTAGCAGCGCTGTGGCCAAAAGACTTGATTATTATTGATTTTGTCCACTTCCTTTATATAAATATTCCTCTTTGATAAATGCAGTGCTTTTTAAATTGTTTTAACTAAAACTGAAAATAATGTCTGTCAAGGCCAGTGTCCCATCTGGACCAACACTTTCCTTGCTTAAATCCTGTTGGGAAATAAATGATCTTCTCTGGAAGAATACCCACGCTGAAGCTCTTCTTTGGCAGAGACAAAACCAGGTGGATCCTGTAAACTCTCCCCTGGATCATGGAGCAAGCGTCATGAAGGAATGCTTGGTTTATAGGAGCTTGGCTTGGTCTAGAACAGAGGTGTCCAAATTTTTAACATTGGAGGGCTGAAAATGACTCGGGGTGGATGGTTGTGGGCCAAAACTAAAAATTCATGTTGCAGTGTAAGAAATTAAATACGCTTACCCTGCAGCAGAATTGCTCAAAATATAACCTCATAAAAAGTAATGTGGAAAAAAAAATAACGCTGTTCTTTATTGTGTTCATTATTTGTTTATCACATTACTTTGTATGAGGTTTTATTTTGGACAGCATTTTCTCACTTATTCTCTGATCATGGGCTTCCAGACCTGAGATGATAGATGAACCACAGCTCCACCCCTACCGACAATGTAATGCAATGTTAATTTGTGGTCAGGAAGGGAAGTGCAACAATGAATAAATATTAAAAGAACTTTTCACACTCCTGGGAAAATCATAATTTTAAAAAAAGAGACAATGGGCAGCAGGCCAACTTTGGCCCCTGGGCCCCAAATTGGACAGCCTTGGTCTAGAAGTTTCTAATGATGGACTGGAGCACAGAAGTGGATCATCCCAGGGTTCCCGCTGGATCTTAAAAAGTCTTAAATGTACAAATCTGCATTATATACCTTTAAAAGTCCTTAAATTTGACAGTTGTGGTCTTAAATGTAATATGGTAGGTCTTAAATTACTTTACGCTCCAACAGATTTCCGTCACTTTGAAAAACGACATTTTTGCCAGTGTGGTTGCATTAAATTTTGTTCCAAGTGGTCTTAAAAAGGTCTTAAAAAGTCTTAAATTTAACTTGTTAAAACATGTAGAAACCCTGCATCATATCATCTGTTACCTGAATCTGTAAAATATCCCTGCAGGAGGCTCAAGATGTGGCAGAGAGGTAGAAATCAGAAGAGTGGAGGCTGTTTCAGCTGCACATTGATGATCTCACCATGCACGACTGTGATCTTCAGTTTTAAACCAACAATGGGAGTGAGGGTTAAAAATGATCTACTTTACTGTCTTCACAGGAGAAAGACAACTGGAGCGGTATCGCTCGCACGGTGGACCGTCTCTGCCTCTTCCTGGTTACTCCAGTGATGACTCTTGGCACCATCATTATCTTCCTCACGGGAATCTGCAACCATCCTCCACACCTGCCCTTTAAAGGAGACCCACACAATTACATTGAGGAAAGCGCACGTCTGCTGTAACACTGACTGACAAGTTTCTCTAATTGTAGTTTGCTGCTCCCTAATTATTTTTATTTGTTGACTTTTACAGCTTCATACTGTGGCTGTGGGTGTTTTCTTAGTCTAAAGGTGGTAACCAAAGTCAGTACAAGACTTTTATTTATTTGGTTTTATTAAACAACTGTCAGAATATGTGACTAAATACAACTTTAGCCCACAAATGCTTCAAGGGGAATAATAAATTCATTTGATACATTTAAATAATAACATCATTGCAGTAAGCCAACTATTTAACCAATATGGGGATCTGTATGACTATTAATTTTTACATTGTAAAAATCTTCTTATGGAATTTTCTGTTGTGTTTGATGCCATCCCCTCAGATATAATCTCACTGAGGAGGCTAGTTGTACTCAACTTTTTCTTCCTCAGGTCACCTAAACTTATATCAGGACTCATTTTCTGACATCCTCATCTTTTGAAACCTTTTTCTTCAAGAAATTACCTGTTCACTTTCCTCTCACTCCTCTCTGTGTAGTTTAAGATAAATGGAGGAACAATGTGTGGCTGTAGCCACAAGAGTTTTTTTTCTTTCTTTTAACAAAAAGGTCAAGGTCATTTAAAAAAAAAAAAAAGGTGGCACAGGTTTTGTTTTATCCTACCAACACTTTCTGTGAATCCCAAAGACAAACAATGAAACATTTATCTTACCAAATTCATATACAAAATGCTTTGGGGGTACATTTTCACATATAGCCCACCATAATTTTTCTTTGTGTTGAAAAATGTATTATTTGGCTGGACAGATTATGCTAGCTAGCTAAAATTGCACTTTTATCCATTAAACAGACTTCATTATTCAGTTAACTTTGCCATTAACCCCCCCCCCCCCACACACACACACACACACACACACACACACACACACACATTTATTTCTCTAAACTAGATGTGTTTTGTTTGAAACGTGTTTGATAAACTCAAGTTGTAAATGGTTCTTCTCTGTCTTTTCCTCTTTTCTTTTTCCTTGTATGTCAACGTATGGCATGCTTTCTTGTGTTTGTTGATCCGAATAAAGTTTTTAGACAAAAGAAACGTGTATTAATTGGGGTCAGGAGTTAAATTTATTTTCCTTTTTTTCTCTCACACCTTACATCCGTTACAAATGCCAACACCCTTCACCTTCACCTCCAAACACACTCACACACACACACACACACACACACACACACACCATATTTCCTCAGATACACGTGCACAAATATCCCCTGCATACACTTTCGAATTTCTTCTTTTGGGTGTTACTGGAAAACGTATTTTAATAAACGCAACATGGTCTAATTTTCTAAAATACAGACAAGAAAAATTTCAACATCATTTTCCGTATCCAGCGTCTCTTACTCTTCTATGGCTGTTCAGGCAAAACAACGCCTCCTAGAGTCAAGAGTTTATGCTACACCGTATTCATTAGGCCTTCTTTTTCTCCCCCTGTAGGATTGTTTTTTTTTCTTATTTCATCCCCCCCACTTCCCCCCCCTCCCCCCCCCTTTTCCTCCCCCCCCCCCCTTCCCCCCTTCCCCTTTTCTTTCCTTCCCTATTCCTCTTTTTTTTTTCCCCACTTGCTCCCCCTTATGTTATCCATGAGTATGCCCCATTCCTAATATATTTATATTTATTTCCCCCCATAAGTATTTCATTTGTTTTAAATTTATTCTTCAAGCAGCTTTATGTTTTCATATTTAGCCAGACATTTACCAATTACTGTCCTCTGTGTTTCACCTAACAGAAACAACATTTTGTCTACACAGTCCAGTACAGTTCATCAATCAGCATCACCCCTTTTCATTACTCTAAATTACTTATCACATCTCCCGTTCAGCAGCAATAACAAATGCCGCAGACCTCCGTTATTGCAGTCTTCCGTTGGCGAACTTGTCCAGCTGAGATGCGCTGCGTTTATGATCCGCCCCCGAGACTCCGCAGCTCTCGTCTGACCATGAAGTCAACGAGACAGACGCAGTCAATCCGACGAGCCTAATGTTACACCGGTGTCACATGGCAAATGGAGCAGATGATTCGATGACTGAATGACGTTTCGAGATGGGTTTTTCATAATCTAAGAAAAGAAAAAGGAAAAAGAACAAACAAGGTGTTTAGCCTATTTTTCCTGACCATTTTGAATTTAAAAGAATATATTGAATTTGAGCAGTTTGATGTTCTTTATTCAGTTTTTGACCCTTGAAATTTTGAACACACAAAAACAAAGAGTGAAAATAAGAGATTAAAAATGTGAAACATTTTTTATTGTTATTTTTACGTATTTCTTGTTATTATATTTATATATTTTTTCACTGCTTCCATTGGTTATTAATAATAACCAATGGTAAAAAGGTTTGTAATAAACTAAACCAATCGGATGCAGATATTCCAAGTTGGGGGAGGGGCTAAACTAGAGTGACCTAACTGCACGACGTAACGTCATCATATAACGCCCAGTTGCCGAGTTCCGCTTCCGCTGAAATATATAACCTGTCCCGATGCATGCTACATGGGAACATGGCGGGTCCGTGGTGGAGGCATTGCAGGAGGTGGAGTACGAGTTGTTCCAGCATTAGTTTATTTGAAACTTTGTGGCAATTTAACGGGAGATCAGTCTCTTCCTCCGCATCCTCTCTGAGCCGGGCGGCGTGGGGCTCCAGGCAAGGGAACGAGGTAAGTTTGCACCGGGTGGGGAATGCTGGCAGACCTGGAAGGTCATACATACCGACCACACGTCGGTTCGTGTTCCTGAGCGGTGGTCCACTCCTCAGCTCTTCCTCTGCTGTGTTCGTGACATTTCGTAGCTGTGACATAGAAATGTTGTCTGTCGCAAGAGTTTCCTGGATTTGGCAAGAAGCTGTGAAATGAGCAGACTTGTTGCTGTGCTTTTCTGCTGCTGTTGTGTCACAGCTCCTGACATAAAGGTGAATTCATTTCAGGACATTTATTCTAATCTGTCCTTGACGTGACCATCAATCAGTTTTAATGCTTATCCAAGTACAGCCAACTTCCCATTCATTTATTTCATTACATACCCTTCATTCATTCATTTGACATTGAGGCACGTATAGAGAACTTTATACTTCTACCGCAAATCTATTCATTTTATTAAATGTTTAAAAACAATTTAAGATTTTAGAAAGTTTCTCTTAAGCAGTCTTAAAGATACTGAAGCAGAGCCCTCTTAAAATAAATTGGGATCTTTTTTTTTTTTTTTTTTTAGATGTTTTCTCATGATGCATTTAATCAAAATGCTTTCAACTGATTCTTCACGTAAGAAAAGAGACTTGCACACAGATTTATATATTTTCAAGTGTGCTCCAGATCTTCAGGAATTTAATTTAACTTCGTAAAGCACACATTTTTATATTTTTGGTTTTTCATTGTAACAGAAGTCAAGACAGCTAAAATACTCATTCATATAGCCAGTTATTTTTAAAAAATCCATGCCAAGCTGATTTTGTTTGAATTTTTATTAGAGAAGCACTGATTCAGTTTTTTCTGATCCAATCAGATACCTTGGCTGAGCGTAATTGGCCGATACCAGTCCGATACTATTCTTGAATGAAGTGTATACCTTGCCTTGTGGGTGAAGGCATTAGGCTTGGCATAAACATTTAGCCTTGTTAAAAAAAAGAAGGTAACAGATGAACACAGATATAAATGTACTTAATATTATTTATTACCAAATGAAGTGTACATTTATTATATTAATAAGAACAGAAACGACTGGATCAGAATGCTGGATCGGCCACATTCATCCAATATCCGAGCAAGCTAATTTGTCAGTATCAGAGCCGATATCTGATCCAGGTACTGGATCGGTGCATCTCTAATATTTATTAATAATATACAAACAATCACATTAACAGCTCTAATTGTGTCTTCTCTTTTCAGGGGAAGTCACAACCACCTGCGCAGATCCACTCAAAAGTTGTAAAGCTAAACCCATCTCTGATCAGGTGAGTTTTTAGTGAAAGTTGACGAAGCATCATCTGAGATTCAAATTCTGTCCATCGCAGTAAATTTGTGCGCGTTTGTCATTGTAGACACACTTCTCCGTTGCTGGATCCCAGACTACAGTCCTGCTGTTGCAGAACCACACACAGCGATGCAAAGCTGAAGGACCCGTTCATGTTAGCCCAGAAAGACTTGACGAGTTTATATGACGACATTAAAAAGGTGAGTTGCTGTTCGTCTGATGATGAAAGTTTCAGAAAGTTTTTTCTGGTATTTAAAAAAAAACAAAAAAAAACAAACTTGTTTATGTCCTTCACAGGAGCTTTTTGTGTCTAAAAAAGAACTGAAGTATCTATGCGACTACTACTTCGATGGCAGGGGGAAGGCTATCCGGCCCATCATCGTAGTCCTGATGGCCCGTGCCCTCAACATCCACAGCAACAGAGCTGGGTAAGGAATGGAAGATTGTCATGAGATTCGCCACACCTTGCAATAACTCCACATCATCGCAAGAAGCATAAAGTTTTATTTCGCCTGACCTTCCTTCTAATGTGCCATGATTCACAGAGATCTGCTTCCAGGGCAGAGGGCGATAGCCATGATCACTGAGATGATTCACACTGCCAGCCTGGTGCACGATGACGTCATAGATGGATCAGATGAGCGAAGAGGAAAGCAATCGATCAATGAAGTGTGGGGGGAACGAAAGGTGAGGCTTATTTTTAGGAGTGTGCGATATTGGAATTTTGGCTGATACCCGATATGCCGATATTTTAAAACTCATGTGGCTGATAACCAATATCAATACCGATATTAAAGCTGAAAAAATAAGCAGTTTTTTTGTCTGTTTCCGACACTTTGAAAAATAGGGTGGGGAAAAATATCGATGCACTGAAATATCGCAATATTTTCAAATGCCAATATAAAATTGATATTTAAAAATGTAGTATTGATCTATTTTACTTAAAAAATCTTGCAAGATTTGCATCGATTCTGTTACAAACTCGCGAGATTTTGTTAGTAAAATAGATCGATGCTGTGTTTTTAAATGTCAATATATTAGCTTATTAAAATGTTGCAAAATTTTTGTGAATTCACACGAGATTTCGTAACAGAACGATGAAATATCACGAGATTTCGTTAGTAATATAGATTGATACTGCATTTTTAAAATGTCAATATATCATCTTACGAAAATATTGCAATATTTCAGCGTATCGATATTTTTTCCCACCCCTAGTTTTCAGAAGTTTTAAAGTCTGTAAAAAATAAGTTTTTGAAGAAGTTGTTTTGGTGGGGGGGTTTTAGACTTAACCCCTGAAACAACAGGCTGATCGTTAAAATATTGGTGGGTTGGCCGATTCCGTTTTAAGGCCGATACCGATAGGGGGCTGATTATATTGTGCATCCCTACTTATTTTTATTTCTCCAGACTGCGTTTGTCTTCAGGTCCAACTTCATTTTGTCTATTTTGCCTTTCAGGCCATCTTAGCTGGAGATTTCATCCTCTCGGCTGCATCGATGGCCTTGGCTCGTATCGGGAACATCACAGTGGTGAAAGTGCTCTCCCAGGTTATAGAGGACCTTGTGCGAGGTAAAATACAACGCTCAAACTGCTAGTGCAAGTTTCCCCGCCTCAGCGACTGAGATTCAGTAACGCGTGGGGTCCTTCTTCCAGGGGAATTCATGCAGCTGGGCTCCAAAGAGAACGAGAACGAGAGGTTCAAACATTACCTGGAGAAAACCTTCAAGAAGACGGCGAGTCTGATCGCGAACAGCTGTAAAGCAGTATGTACGTTCTGTCTCCACATTAATAACATACAGATGGAGAAAAGCCTCGTTTTCTTCACTTTATGTTTTTTGTTGACTGCCTGCTGTTTTATCTGAAGGTGTCCATCTTGGTGAACTCTGACCCAGAAGTTCATGAAATAGCCTACCAGTACGGGAAAAACGTCGGCATTGCGTTTCAGGTAATTCCTCATTCATGAGTCGGATCAATGATCCGTTTTAGCTGCGACTCCTGAGGGAATGAGGAGAATCTGGAAGAACTAAGTCTGTGGTGTTGTTTTTGTGTAGCTGGTTGACGACGTTCTGGACTTCACGTCAGGAGCCGATCAGCTGGGCAAACCATCAGCGGCCGATCTGAAACTGGGTCTGGCCACAGGACCGGTCCTCTTCGCTTGTCAACAGGTGAGACCATTATTTTTAGGGATGCACGATATAATCAGTCCCCTATCGGTATTGACCTATATCGGCCTTAAAACTGAGTATCAGACATCAGCCGTCCCACCGATATTTAACCGATCAGGCCACTGTTTTTAAAGTTTTTAAAAAAAAAACTCTTCTTTTTTAGAGACTTTCAAAATAATATCGTGAAATTTCATTAGTAAAATAGATCGATACTGCTTTTTTAAATGTCAATGACATCAGCATAGGGAAATATCGTGACATTTTTGTGAATTCTTGTGAGATTTCGTAACAGAACAATGAAATATTGCGAGATTTCGTGAGTAAAATAGATTGAAACCGTGTTTTTTAATGTCAGTGATATCGCCATGAAAATATCGCGATATTTCAGTGTATCGATATTTTTTCCCACCCCTAGTCTTTAGAAGGTTTAAAGTCTGTAAGTAGTTTTTGTTTTGTTTAGACTTTAGAAACAGCGGGCTGATCGGTTAAATATCGGTGAGGTGGTCGATATTCAGTTTTAAGGCCAATATAGGCCGATTATATCGTGCATCCCTAAAATCAACTGTGAAAGCTGGAACAATAAAAATATTGAATTCTTTAGTTACATTTGCTCAGAAAACGCTGTGAAACTCTCTTATGTAGTTATTTTCTGTATGAGAGGTTTTTTGTTTTTTTCCTTCCGTTTCTTTACGTGAAAGCCAACGCTGAACTGAGTTTCTAGCTGAAGATGTGTTTTGTGTAAAAAGGGTTGCTGTAATAAGCACTGGCTTCAGCCAGCATCTTTCTGATGAGCCATATCTTATTTCCTTTTCTGCTCTGGTGTATTTGATAGTTTGAATGTTTTATTTGATTAGCAAATGGAAAAAATAAGAAAAGTGCAAATAATTTTACTATAAATATGTTATATATGTTTTCATGGGGAACGGTGAGGAGACAGAAGTTCAGAGGAGAGAATGGACGGAGGACACTGCAGTGAGGGAGTGGTTCATTTGAATCACAAGTTGCTTCCATTTAAATTCTGGTCTCTTGGTGTGTTTGTGACGATGGGGGGGTTGACCTCAGTATTTCTAAAAGCCCGTGTTAAACGTGTGTCGACCCCTTGGACCGTAGCACCTACAGTAACAGCCTTTCATCTGTCTTTGTTCAGTTTCCTGAGCTTCATGCAATGATCATGAGACGCTTCAACTCCAAAGGGGATGTAGACCGAGCCTGGCAGTACGTCCTTCAGGTAAGACGGACCACACCCTGCCATGCAGGTTAATCCTGAAATCCCAAACTTGTTCAGACCATTGAAGGTCTAAAGAAACATTTCTAGCAAAAATAGCTGCTTTACAGAGAGGGAAGAACGGGGGCAGCAAAGTGTTCGCTCTGAAACTCTTGTTTAAAGCTCGCCATGGCTTCCTGACGCCATCCTGGCACGTATGGCTGCCTCCTTACTGCCTGACTGGGAATTGATAAAAGGTTTGAGCTAGGGATGCATGATATTGGAATTTTGGCCGATATCCGATATTTTAAAACTCATGGGGCTGATAACTGATATCGATGCCGATAATAAAGCTGGAAAAAAAGGCAGTCATGTCAAATATCAGTTTTGTTATCCGTTTCTGACACTTTGAAAAACAGGAGTGGGAAAAAATATTGATACACTGAAATATCGCAATATTTTCATATTCTGATATCAAACCAATATTCAAAAACACAGTATCGGATCTATTTTCCTTAAAAAAATCTCACGATATTTCATAAATTCCCACGGGATTTCCTAACAGAATGATGAAATATTGCAAGATTTCGTTAGTAAAATAAATCGGTACCTCGTTTTTGAATGTCAGTATGATATCAGCATATGAAAATAACGCGATATTTCAGTGTTTCAATATTTTTTTTTCCCCACCCCTAGTCTTTAGAAGTTTTAAAGTCTGTTAAAAAGAAGTTTTTGAAGAAGTTTAAAAAAATTTTTTTTTTCAGAAACAGCGGGCTGATGGTTTAAATTTCGGTGGGGCAGCCGATGTCCGATACTCTGTTTTAAGGTCGATACAGGCCAATACCGATAGGGGGGCCATAATATCGTGCATCCCTAGTTTGAGCGAGTGTCGAGATGAGCTTTGGCCCTGTCCCAGTACCCGCACTAAGGGTGCATTCAGAAAGCATAGTCCGCGAGACTCGGTCCGTTTGGGGACTCGGTTCGCTTGGGGGCGGGGGTGGTCTTCCGGACCGAGATCACGTTCACGTTGCTCTATTGCCAAACGAGCCAAGAATGAGAATCTCAGGTGGCGCTGCTCTCGGATTTACCGTAGGAGTGGACAAGACGCACGCACAAGAAGGTTCTCACAACTTTTGTTCCCCCCACTAAGCGACATTATTTTTGTATGAGGAGCTGGGTATGATTTCATCAGACCAGATATCCATTAAAGCTTTTACTTCCTCGTAACTCCACGTATGACTACGAGCCATCTTTATAAGTACCGCAGTCCCTCACGTGTGTTTGTTGTCGTAGCGTGCCCACGTTGTAAACGTTTTACCCACAATCCTATCAATTTTAGTCCACTTCCTTATTTGTTCCTTCAATCGCACCGAACCCACGTTTGTAGGCGGACCGAGCCGCTTGTTTGTTCCGGATCAAGTCCGTTTTGCGTTCACAACTCCCCGAAAAGCGGACTCCAGCAACGACTCTATTCAATCAAAAACTGTAATGCGCCCTAACAAGCCTTGCGCCCCTTGAATGCCCGTTCCTGTTGAAGGGTTCAAGTGCGTAGTGTGTCCCATTTTTCCAGAGTGGACGTTGGCCCCGCCCCCTGTGCACCCTCAATCAACACACCCTGCAAAGTCAATGAGGATACTGACTTCATTAAAGAATATTGCCCACAATTCATTGCTGCGTGTGACATTTTGAACCATAAAGGTGGAAAATGGCCATGATTGGTGATTGAGCTCCTGCCTGTGGTGAAAAAAAAAGTCTTTTCAAATGTAAATGTTGAAATAGTTCATCTTTGACTGTTACATGAAATAATTACTGAAGTTTGCCATGTTACTTGGAAATATGCTTTGAATTTTAATATTCAAAGCATTTGAAAAATGAAATAGTTTACTGATAAAAGTAGCTACATTTATTTTTTAATAAAACTTTATTTACACAGAAGTCCCATTGAGATGAAGTGTCTTTAACAAGGGAGACCTGTTTACGTGTTTTTATAAACACGAGAGCTTCTGTGCCAACAATAACTGTCACAGAGCAGCCATTGAAATTATTAAACATTTAGTTTAGAATGTAAAATAAGTTATTTATCCCTGTGCAGTTGAAATTATACAGCTACCTACATAAATTAGTTCAGTAATTCATCTATTTATTACTTGAACATGTGGATTTTATAACATTTATTTCAGAAGAACAGATGGAATGAACTTTATTCAGTTTAGGTCTGAAAATGACGTCTCTCCACCAGGAACAGCGATGAGGCTGAGTTTGGAAGCAATGACATAAAATGACAACTTGGTGCAAGATGATGGAGGAACCATTACTGTCCCAGTTCTGCCATTTTCCCACATTACAACCTGCACACTCCAACCCTTTATGTGCACTTCTACCAAGTGCACACTTCATACAGACCGTAGGGTTTAGTGTGGGTATTGGGACAAGAGCAAGGAGGCTGAAATCACAAATGCATAGATATATAGAGTCCAAAATAAAGACAATTTCATAATAAAAGTGGGTTTGATATCAATTTTTGTCCGATTTTGGATCCATACATTGATGCATCTATAGGTGGATGTATTGTTGCCCCCCTGTCATCTACCTGTTCCTGCCACTCATCCTGATGCTGCAGCGTCTCATTCCTGAAAGATAAAACTTTGACTCTCCTGACCAGCTTGCATTTTTCCGTTCCAGAGCGACGGCGTGCAGCAGACCACCTTCTTGGCCCGGCGCTACTGTCAAGAAGCCATCAGGCAGATCAGCATGCTGAGGCCGTCCCCGGAGCGGGACGCCCTCATCCGGCTCACGGAGATCGTGCTGAACAGAGACAAGTGACCCTCCACTGCCAGCCTTCTCTTCAGGCAGCTATCTGTAGAAAGGCGACTCGCCCCCCACCCCCGCCTCAGGTGTCAGCAGGCCAGGGTGGAGGAGAAAAAAAAGACAGCGAGAGGGGCAATGGGAGTTGGGTTTGGAAGGATCCCTGGTGCTGGGGGTCTCTCTGAATCCCTGTTTCATGGCTTTCTCTTAACCACTCCCAGTAATGTACTTGAGGATGAGTCACTTTCTTAAATACAAATAGTTTCTATTGTGTTTTCGGTTCCTAGATGGAATCTGAGACGATTCCTAAATAAATTAAACGTAAAAAAATGAACCAATGGCACTGAAACACCCCAAACCTTTACTTCACTCAGTACTGTAAACGCAGCAGCCCCCCATGCCTGGAGCTAGCCGGCTGTGAGCCAACAGTTCGTTACAAGCTGCTCCTGAGCTGCTGCTAAATCTGTAATTCCAAACAAGATGGAAGTTTAACGTCGTCGTTTGTCCGGATGACATCCGTCCACACCTCAAAGGCCAAACAGTCACGTGTCTTTCTGACTTTGTTGTGAGGTTACTTCTGTACTACAAAGTGTCCTGTAACAACCAAGGCCTTAACATCTGCAATGACCATGTGCTCAATAAACCAACTGCTTCATTTTTTTTATTATTTAAACCAAACTTTCTGCTGCTTTTTCATTTCCTTCTGAGTGATGACACAAGCTGTTGTACATAGAATTGTTTATTATAAAAGACTGTACATTAATTTTTCAATCAACATTATTATATACAAATATTGGGCAGGGCAGGGGGGGATTTCAATACTTCTACCCATGAAATAGTTATTTTGGGAGGAAATAAAAGAAACTGGGACAAGAATCAAGGCATTTAGCTGCGATATCCTGAACGTGACCACTGCAGGCGATGCGAATAGAGTCAACACAAGGAGAAAAATAAAGATACAATGCATTGAGGATGATTCCTGAGTGACACCTAATGAGTGGCTGATTTGACTTGTATTTATATGTACACCTGTGCAGCTCAGAGCAGGTCCTTGTTGCTTTAAGACTGAGGAGGTATTAGTTGGTTGTTGGTCTGCATTATTATGTTTGAATTGTCACATGGCAGTGTGAGGCAGGACAAGTCGAGTCCACGACACACCTGATATTTTCCGTTAAACAGAACCTCCTGATTGTGTGCGGGATGATGGGATGTAATAGGATGGTTGGAGATGCGGCGCTGTCCTGTAAACCTGAATCCGCTTTAATAAAACCTTCTAAATCCATCAGTTTGTACAGTTTTTAGTTGCTCAAATGACAATTTTTTTCATGGTTTCAACTCCATTTTCTTTAAATTCTTTGGATAAACCTGAAATCATTAGTTTGAAGCTGCTGTAAATAAAGATTTATGCGTTTTAAATGAGATTGTAAACTTTAAAAAAGGGCAAAACTGTTATAAAGTATCAAAAAATGGCAGTTTTATGTCTCACTGAGTTGAAAGTTTAATCATATGCAGTAATTTAAGATCTGTAATCTCTTAAATCTCCAAAGATGATTATTTCATTCTGTAAATACCAGCAAACATCAGGATGATGTAAAAAGCAGGTCTTTATTTCATGTTTCTAGTTCCTTCAGAGGCTGAGGAACAAAAACTTTTAGGATTTAGAAGTTTTTTCTAAACGTCCGATCCTGCTCCCACCTGCCATGCAGGTTTTAGACGTTCCCCTGCATCACCACACCCGACCCAAACTAACGAGTCATCAGGCTTCTGCTGATGTTGAGCCGACCCGGGTAAAGCGGGGAAATACCCAAAACAAGCAGGGTAGCAGTTGGGAAACCAATCAGATGTTTGGTTTCCCATCATCCTCTGAGGCCGACTGGAGAATCTCATTAAGTTACAGTCGTCTACTTTGACAAGAACTTTGGGCAAACAGAAGTAAGCTGGACAGAAATCTGCCCCATCACGTGATGCGTGCCGGTGACTGAGTCTGCATCGGCTTCTCTGAAGAGCCTGTAGCGACCAACACCTGCAAGTTTCCTCACAATTTCACCATTTATTAATATAAGAAAGCCAGAAAGGTAATAAGTTGCCAATAATGAAATCACTCATTGGTTTTTGGCCTAGTTAGCAGGATAAAAATTAGTGATGCACGATAATATCAGCCCGATATTAATACAGGCCGATATTGGCTTTAATTGATCAGATATCAGCCGATATTTTCAAATTTTGTTTATTTGATAGGGACAGAGCATAAAAAACAAAAACAATTGTAAATATGCCAGATTTAGTGAAAAGGCTAGTTTTCATCTGTTGTGCCTCACCAGATCTTCAAAGGCTCCCTGAAATGAGGAAATACAGAAATATCAAATTGTAAATAAAAGAGTTAATATGATTTACCAATATAAATCAGGCGCTTTTTGGGGCAGACCCACAGATTGCTGTTTTTTTGTTTTGTCTTTTCAGTCTGTGGGGCATAAGAACAACGTAAGGCAGCACCCACCGTGCGAAGATGTCACCCACATTGTGACGTCCCCGGCAACTAGAACATTATTGGTATTGGTTGAAGTGTTTCATATTGTTCATCATCACAAAGTAAAACAGATTTCTGAGCATGCTCAGATTAACACCTCAGTGGTTGGATCAAAACTGTAACATGCAGAAATCAATGCTGCAGCACAGGAGTGTGCCAGGATGTATGCAGTGGCAAAATGATTGAAATATTCTGTATTTTGAAAACATTAGACTCGACTCTACAAAGACCTTTGCAGTTAAACCAAAAATCTGGTCAAGAATGTAAGAAATGCATTTAGTGGTTTGAACTGAATTGTATTTTTCTGCTGTTATTTACAGAAAATGACCACATTTTTGTGTGATTACTTGAAAAAAGAAAGAATTAACAGCCAGATTTTTGTTTGCTGTTATAAATAGAGCTACTTAAATATCAGTCTTTCGTTGCTGCATCCAGAGCACAAACTGTAGATTACATCAAATTTTAAAATATGAACCTGTCGGTATCGGCCATGAGAAGCAGATAATTATCGGTATTGGTGGAAATTTTTCTTATCGTGCATCACTAATGAAAATCCTTTGAAAATGTCACGACTGCAGCTGATAATGTGATAATACATAAACATAACTGCATTTCTCAGGAATACATTTTTCTGCAGGAAGCTCATAAAACAAATTATTTGCTTTATTACAATCAAAATGGCCAAAAGAATTAGATTATTAGATTATTGTTTGCTACAAGTGTTCTTCATCAGCATCCTTCATATGCAGGTTTACATGCTTCCCTGCTCTCTGGGCCCAAAGCAGTGACTAACCGGCTTGTGCAGAACCAGAGACGGCGGTTTTGAGGAGATCCGCCTCATTTGAATCAAGCGTGTTGAGGCGGGAAAACACGTAAAACCTGCAGAGTTAAAGAACTCTGATTAAGATGATTTTAAATGGAAGTTTTAAAAGTGAGCCTGAGGGAAGGTTTGAAATTTACCTTAGAATGAAAAGTTCAGTGATTTCAACTGTGGTGATAAAAAACAATAAAAAAAAGCTAAATACATTTACAACATAATGGAAATATAATGGCAACAAACTTAAAGATTATATTATATGTGCATGCTTTTTTACGCCAAAACTGATTCTTAGGTGGATTTGTTTCATTGAAAAATACAATTTACAGTATTTAAATGTCTGAACAGGCCATCTGTGTTAAAGTAAAGTCAAGGAGGGCGCCGCGATGAAAGTCATCGTTAGACATTCAGTGAATTTACGTCGTAGCGGCTGCGGCGCATCTTATATACAAACACGTCGACTGAAGGTGCTTTTGTGGTGTTTTATTTGTTCCATCAAAGTTAATCTTTTAACTCTCACGTGGCTGCACATCCTTCAGCTGCCCCCACCCGGCCGTTATCACACCAAAATAACTAAATAGATATTACTTTATATTTTATTTGCAATCAGTGAGGAAAAAAAAAAACATTCTGCCATATCCAAACGATAAAAAATGAAAGGATCATACAGTTATATCTATGCATGTCAGGATTGGATCGCTGCCGTCAGTCTCTCGGTGGATTAGGATATGACTGAATAAATAGGCTGTACTTCTACTGCAAGGTCCCTTCAGTCGGCGTAGTGCATGATGGACTCCACGTAGTTGCCGGGGAACAGGCCGGTGACGCCGTTGCACACGCCCTCGAACCAACCGTCGTCGTTCTTCTTGACCACGTAGATGATGGCGCCCTCCATGAACGTCAGCTCGTCGTCCTTGTCCTTGGCGTAGTCGTAGATGGCCACCACTGCCAACGGGAACAGGACATGTTTGGTCACAGATGGAGGTCGGCTCGCGGCATCAGACGCAGGAAAATCTCAGCAAACCTTTCTCCACGTAGTTCTTGGGGGCCCACTGCGGGTCCCCGTCGGCATAGGGGTCGTTGTAGTGCACGACTGCGGCGTCCTCCTCTTCCTCGTAATCCACCGGAGGAGGCGGGCGGAGGCGGCGGGGACTCGTCAAACATGGGCAAGTCGTCCGGAGGAGGAGGGGGAGGCGGAGTAGGGGTGTCTGCAACTGTTCACACGGAAAACTCAGGAAACTCAAGAGATCTGTGGTTGGATTCACGAGATTAACACGAGCCCGGTGATGACGATGGTGGCGGTGGAATCATGCAGAATTATATGTGATGAAGACATGCAGGAAGATGCATCACACAGTTTCCGTTCTCAGGCATGCACGCACAGAAATAAAGGAAGATGAGTGAATCATGCTACAAGTTAAACAGCATCTACGAAGGAATCAATAATAAAACCTCATCTCCATCACACCAAACAACTCTTTGAATTGCTAACAAGCATTTTTGGGTCTTTAATGAGATTCTGTGCAACAATCTCCAGGTCTTTGAGGTTCTCATGAGGATTCAGGATTAGTGGATTATGAAAGGTCCTGTGCTGCTTGTCTACCGTCACGAAGTCGATCGGAATAATGCAGAATGTTTTACATCTATTAGCTCATGTTTTCTAAGAATCATCATCAAAAGAGCTACCGCTCCGAGTCTGGAAGAAAACAGGAGAGTCCGGGACTTTGCAGTGAGATACATCCACCCAAAGAGTGGAGCCGACATAGGCCTGAACCAAACTAAGAATCACTAAAAGTGATCTAGAACTGTTCTGAGGGCAGATGAAGACTTTATTCCTGATTTATAGGAAATAATGTGACTCTTTCTTGGATATGGTTTGTCACATGAAGCTGTAAGAAACCCTCAATAGAAAAACTCTGCATGACCTTAAAGGTTAGCACAGAAGACCACTGTCCAGCAGGTTGTAGGGGTCCTAGGCCTGTGCGATATACCGATATATCGCAATATGATATTTACATGAGAGAGATATGGTATTTACACATATCGTTATATCGCTGTATTAGTTGTGCAAATCTTTTTGCCTTATTTTTTCGTAATGACCCGGCTCCACCTCGACTGACTACAAAGGGGTCACCTGATTATCTAATATGGGTGGGAAAAATATCAATACATTGAAATATCGCAATATTTTCAAATGCTGTTCCATACTATGTTTAAAAACACAGTACCGATCTATTTTTACAAATTAAATCTCTCAAAATATCATTTTGTTACGAAAACTCATGAGATTTCACGAAAGACCAGGAGATTTTGTAACAGAACGATGAAATCTTGTGGTATTTTGTGAAATCTCATGAGATTTTGTATCAAAACGATATCATCTCACAAGATTTCATTGGTAAAATAGATTGATGCTGCGTTTTCTAACATAGGCATGGTATCGGCATATAAAAATAATGCGATATTTCAGTGTATCAATATTTTTTCCTACTCTCTATTATTTAAACTGTCTGGAAGACAATCCTCCCCAAGACTTTTACAAAGAAATCATAAAAAACCAGCCAACCATCTTTAATTACTTCGATTTAACAAACATTTCTAACCAGTCTTTTTCAGTTCCATCACTGCAGTGGAGCGATACCTTCACGCGAAACATGTTTCAATACTAAAATACAAGTGTTTGATATGAAATTAAACTTTCAGACAAAAGTAAAAATACTGGGATATTTTTATATCTGATCAAATAAATTAATTTATAAGATATTTGGCCCATATCGCCCAGCCCTAAGGGGTCCACCACTATTGTATTATCATATAATATGGAATATACTGTAATTGATGAGGCCTCGGTGCAACAACATGACAGGGTTGTGTAAGTATCTAAAACACTTCCTGTAAAATATTCATTGAGCAAGATTTAAAACAACTATAAATAACATTTAAAACGACTTTAAGATTCATTAATTATTTTGCAAAAACGTGCAATACGTCTGATTAACAACGCAGGTTATTATGTCACGCAGGTCCGTCGCTTCTGAAGTCGCATATTTTAAAATTTAATCATATAGTATATTTCAGGATAATGCAAATAATGTACGAGGCAAAAACAAATTCACTATCTGTAACTTTACAAAGATTTTTTTCTTTGTCTGAAGCGTATGACTTTAGAGATGGTTTTAAATTTGTTATGCCAAAAGCAACAAAAGGGATTAAAAGGAGATGAGTTTCTGCTGTGGGTGCAACATTTTGGAATAAGGCTAATTTGAATTTACGTTTGTGTAATTCATTGCTGAATCTTGCTTTCAAAGCTATAAGTAGGAGATCATTTTCTTATAGTAAAAGAAAAAAATTGTAGAAAAAAAGTCTTCACTGGATAAAAACCTTATTTTCTAGTTTCTATCGAGTTCACTTTTTCTCTTCCTTCCTTTATTTGGTGGATTAAGTTAGGAATTTTGTTGTAGGATAAGCAATGCTTTTGCTTCAGCCTATACCTGTTCAGTCTTTGTGGTCGTAAATGTGAAGACTGATGCATCTTTATGTATCGTTGTATGATGACTGAATAAAGTAAAGAACTACTACTTTCTTTCTTTCTTTTCATCTGTAGTTTCAGAGCTACAGCACAGCACAGCAGTCTCTCTCCCACCACCTTTCCATGACCTCATGGTGCTTTCCATCCAGGTCAAAGACAATAGAAGGGGAATGTTTTGACCCCCACCCTGACATTTACTGTCTACACACCTAAAACCTGCCGGTGCAAAATAGCATCATCTATTCATCATTTCTTTAAACTTTGGAAAGTTCACAATAACACGTGAATATCCACATGGCAGCTTAAATAACAGCTGGTTTAATCTCTCTATGCTGCTGCTGGTTTGTTTCCAGCACCAAAGTTCTGGGAACTTTCAACTTCATGAGAAAGGACTTTTGTCAACATTACAAAAACATTTTAACCAAAAGATTTGAGGTTGAATCTTTTGATCATTTTTAACTTTGGACTCAGATTGCTTGAATACACGTGGCTTGTGATCCATCACATCTTGGAGGAATCCACCTATGACTCGCGCTAAAACTGATTCAGAAATTCTCATTAAGACCTTTAATACTGTCTCCAAACATGACAAATCTGACAGTCAAATAAAATTTTTTACTATCAGTACCACTAATTTAGCTCTTAAATGGTCAAAAAAAAAAAACTTTACTACAACACTATTACAAAGTATACGACTGTATTGTAGGGCTGTCCTGATCCCACTTTTTCACTTCCCGATACCAGATATCGATACTTCGCTGTGTTTTGGGCCAAATATTATGCATACTGATCTGGTTATTGATTTTATTCTTGGATTATGATCGGTATGTCTGTTTTGTGGAAGCTCACCTCTGGTTTAACAGGTTAATGAAATAAGTCTGTAACAATAAGTATGAGCAAAAACTGACCCATTTATTATTTATCAATGGGTGTGATGAATTTCAAACAAACATAATAATAAATAAAATAATTTCAAATAAATGAAGACCCAGTCAGGAAGAAGTATTCAAAGAAAAGCTGGAATGGATTTCCTGGATCTGCATATTTTGACACATTCTGATACAATCCACATTTTTTTTAAACCAATTTTGGGCCGATATCTGATACTGGTATCGGATCGGGACAGCCCTATGGTATTGCAGGCTTTGTGTCAGCAGAGAGCCCTCATCTTTTCCACTTCTCTCACTTTCTCCTCAGAATATTATCATTCGCCTCAGCACAACTCTGTATAACTGCTAACAAAGACATATTCCTGCTTCGAGGCACGACAGTATGCCTAATGAAACATACCAAGTATCCAAAACAGACTGGCTATAAAGGATGAAAAGGCACAAAGCATGCTGGGTGATGTGGAAGTGGGAACAGTTGCACAGATAAGGAGGAAGTTACTGAATGGAGCCTCTTCACTTACTGCTCTCCTGCATCCTGGCCACAAAGCCAGTCAGAGGTATCTGTGGAGTCAGCTGGGGCATGGGAGGAGGAGGAGGAGCGACAGACACTGAACGCCAGCAGAGAGGAAACAGGAAGAAGAAAAAAGAGGAAAACCAGAGAGAAGAGGAGAAACAGACACAGAGCCAATAAGTTACCAAGAATATACAGAGGACAGTTCAGAGTGAAACCCAGACAAACACACACTGCAGGAATCATGAGTTTACGTCTGAGATCAGAAAACGGAGTGGAGAGAGGAATCATGTAGGAAAAGTTTGTCTCAGCTGAGCGTTGGTTGAGAAATTGGTGACGTCTGTTTTGAGATTTCACGTGGCATCACAGAGGTCAGAGGATAAACGGAGGATTATGTTTTATTTTGGTCAATCTGACCCTTTCTACACAGGTAAGTGCTGTCAGCAGCCACAGGGGGGCGCTGTTTGACTTGGGTGTTTCTCAATCTTGACCTCAATCCAAAAGCAAAGCTGGTGAACTCCAATCAGAGGAGTAAAAAAGGACTTTGGGTTCTTTAGCACTTGACAGACGTTATCCAGATCATATGAGTCACAAATTTAACTAAACAGGGACTTGAACAGACCTCTGTCTGCACCTGCATTATCCGCAGAAGCTGTAACCCATTATCATACCTGCAGAATAGAAAACAAAGCTCTGCAAGGCATAAATGCTGACAGGGACAGGCCACATCTGGAGGACGTGATCTGATGACCAGGTGTAAACGCTGTTCACAGCATGTGATCACATTCTTAGGAAAGGAGCTGAAGTCATCTGAAGCTGCAAGTCATCGCGTCTGTTGGCCATATTCCCCTTGAAAGATGTCCCCATAAATGAGGTAATGCTCATTTATAACAGTTAATTAAACGATGCATTCACATACTCACTGCATCTCTACCACAAAACAAAACCAACGTGAGAGTTAGGAAGTCGATTCTGCCCAGAAGTGATGCCAAAAACACTGATCTACATTGTGAGCAGACTTTGACTGACTGCAGCGCATCCGCTTCCATGTCCAAGGACGATGCTTTCTGCATCAATACTAAAGACATCACAGAGTTAGATAAAAAGCCTTAACCTGCACTTTAAGGAAAAAAGTCAATAATTCTGACTAGAAAGCGAGCCCGACCTTCAGGGAGCGGAGACGCACTCTGAAGCTAGAGGTTAGCGTGAGCCAGTGGCCGTGTGGATTGGAAGAATTTTGTGCTTTAGTGACAGTTCAGGATCTATAAAAGACGTCTGGGCTGGAGACAGAAGGGCCTTACTTGAGTTCTGGCCGTAGCCGGGGGTGCCTCCATTAATATGAGGCTGCTGCTGTTGCTGCTGCTGCTGCTGCTGCTGCTGATGCTGCTGCTGCAAGGAGAACTGCGAAGTGACCGACGGCGCCCGGCGGTAGGTGCCCGTGGCCGAAACCATAGAGACAGAGGAGTTGGAGGGGTTGTGCCGCGAAATCTGCCGCGAGATGGTTCCAAACTGGGACACTGGAGCAGGGCCCAGTCCAGGCCCGGGGGCCACCGCTAGAAACACCCAGAGACAGGAAGGAAAGAGAGAAAGGACAGCAGGACCAAAGAGGGAGGGAGGGTTAGACAGAGACGGAAAAAAGGAAGTCAGACCATGAATCATCAACACACTGATTGAGCCCCCACACCTTATGAAAGGACAATAAAAAAACACAGAGGAAGCAGGTGAGCTGGAGGAAGCAATGCTGATTGGTTCGACTGTTCAGAGGCATCGCTTTGAATCTTGCACAGAAGAGAGAAATGATGGGAGTAAGAAATAAAAAGAGCAGCAACGCAGCACCGTTCCCTCAGGTTTCAGCAGCACAGCCTGTAAAATGACTTTTACATGCCTTTTAAATATTACACACAGCTCACAATATTTTCTACCCAATAATTAATTACACACAATTATATGACAAGTATTGCAGTTTGTGGAGGAAAAAAACAGAAGAGAAAGAGTTAAAGATGTTTTATGTCTTCCCTTTGTTCTGTTTGAGCATTTCCTCTTACATTTCCAGATAATAGACAATCTCCCCAGAGACTGCCATCTCAAATAGAAACGGGTGGAACCAGGGGAAGTAAAAATTCAGAGGAACACAAACAAACTTCTTCCTACTGTCATGAAAAGAAGTAATTATAGCTGAAAGTGTGTTGATGTTTAGAGAGAAAAAGCTCCATGTTTCAAGTGATCTTGCTTGAGATTTCAGAGGTTATGGGAGTTGGACGAGCAGCCGCTTCGCACACAAACAGATATAAAAGGTAACGCATATCAGACAGCTGATGCTTTTCAGCCTTGCAAAGCTCCCAGAGTGAATCAAACCCAATAACACTCCTTGATTCTGAATCAATAACCCATGAAGATTAAAGCTGCATCAGGCAGGGTTGGATATTTGCAGCACCAAAGTGGCTGATTGATCGTTTTTGGACTCCAATGAGCTGAAATCATTTTGCTTGTTGCAGGTTTCAGACAAATGTTTTGCACCTACAGGTGAAGATAACTGGTGCCGACTTCACAACTACATTTTTAATGAGTGTTACACTGGTGTAAAGCCAGTCTCGCATATCACTGCTGAATACTGGAATAATAATATGATTTGCAATATATAAACAAGCAGCTAAAAACATGGTGAACTTGCCATCTATGTAGCACAAAATTTCCCATAGCAGCCCCAGGTCTGCACGATTCATTGATATGTTGGGCCATTATTGGGACAAATGTGTGGAGCAGAATATTTGGCCTGATAATGCCACAAATTAGGCCAGCCATAAGAGACAAATTAATTGATGTAATGCAAAAGATGATGTAGAATTGGCAAAAAAACACAAAACTGAGCTCAGTTTGGATGTGCACCCTTCCTTAACTGAGGTTTCTTCTTATTGAGAATAGTTGAGACGAAACAGGTGGATTTGGTTGTGCTGAGTCAGAACTAAAGGGAATATGTGCCAGAATTTGCTGGGAGGCAACAGTGATGTTGTCCAACCATAGCAACAAAAAGGGCCTTTCAGAAAGCAACGTGATTAATCAAGCTCAAAGTTTTTTCTAAGTTAGCATGAGTTTAATTGTTTTATTAAAAAGATTTTGAATAATGTCAGAAGTAGCAGCTGTATGTTTGGGTTTAAATGCCATAACTTGACTTGTGCTGACAGTAGGGATCAACCGATACAGATTTTTTTAGAGCCGATACCAACATTTTCTCATCAGCCGAATGCCGATACATCCTGCCGATATTTGGGGCTGATACTGCATTTGACCCCCAAATTAATATAATGAAGGATGCAATGATAAGTAATTTTACAACTCTAACATAAAAAAGAACAGAGCACCTCAAACAAACATATAAAAAAATAGTGCACTTGTAAATAAATATTACATAGAAACATTAAACTTGTAATTACAAAAAGTCTGTCAATTATGCAGAGCAGTGTATTGGCTGATGATACCAGCAAAAGATGCAAATTTTGGACTAAAATATCAGCTGGCCAATGTATCGGTCTATCCTTAATTAACAGCATCAGACACTGTGCAATGGGTCAGCTTACTCAGTTTGTGGGAACTAACTCTGATAAACTGAAGCAGCACTAAATTAAAGAGGTTTTAGTCCAGACAGCTGAAGTGAGACCTCTAAAATGGCTATTTTGGCTCAGTTTGACACCTTCTATTTTCAAAGTCTCTCACTTGGGGTATTGTGGGTATTATAAGGTTAAAGGTACACCGTGTCACTTTTGACCCAAACATCCGCGTAATGTTAGTAACAACAGATGATTTCTGGGGTGAATATACAGAACTAGACACATTTCTGTGCTCTGAGGGGGCTGCCCTCCTCAAAAACTAGACACTGTAACTTTGCAGGAGCGGATCCATCTCTCATTGAATCATGTGACCTGGAGCGCTTTGCTTTATGGCCCAATGTCGTCACTATCAGCTGACCAAAGTTACCTGCAAACACAATTCCAAAACACAGATGAGGACGGTTTAGTTTTGCAACAGTTGTGTAGCCTGTGGGAAGTTACAGGTTTAGCGCCCATAGTGGCCAAAGTTACACAGTATCCCTTTATGACCAAGTTTTACTAAATTGTTTTTTTCCAGAATTTTTTCAAATATCTGAGCTTAAACAACAATAAACCTACTCTGTAGTGGATCCTATTTTACCTTTGTTGTGTAAATCATGAAATCTTGAGCTGGAACTTGGCTAAATGTTGCCTGATGCAGTTTTAACCAGAATTATATTTTAATACAAAAACCATATAAAACTGATATACTGTACCTGTGCAGGAAAAGTCTGTGTCACACTTTTTTGTACCAAATTACAGCCATTAAGTGCCTTCAGCTATAAAATCTTTTGTTGAGGATTTTTCCCAACAGACTTGGATATTTCAAAGATGAGCAACAGCTCGAGGTTGACGTGAATTAACTTTAGGTTGATGCTTGGTGACAGAAGACTTTTCCAGTAAGAAAATGATGAAGAAATTAGGAGTAAAGAACCATCACCACCATTACCAGAGGATTAAGATGAATGTTACACACTGCAAGCAACCAGAATCTGTGGCTGATCTATTGTTCAGGTTAACAAATCTAAAGATGGGGGAATTTGTCTGCAGCCAATTGACTTTTTTTAAAATGAATATTTTCTCAATATTTTCATTTAAAGACACACAACGGAACTTTTATCAGTTTTCTCAGTGACGCGCCCCTTTTCGGCGGCTAAACTAGCATCCATTTTGCATCGTACCTGTACTGTGATTCACTCCAGCCAGTAAAAGACAGTCTTATCTTGACTCTTGTTCCGTCGTTTCCTCTCTTTCTTTTCCTCCCTTTCTCCAATAATGTTTCCTTGCGTTTCTTTACCGAATCCGACATGATGCGCGTTCAAAACACCCGCTGCGTTCATATCTGGTTCATATCCGTTTGCTAGTACAGACGTGCTCACGATTACCTCAAGAGACACCCACCAATTTAAGAAAAGGCTAAATTCACAATAGTAATTCAAATAACAAGGAACTAAAGAAACTGATACATAAAATATTTACAAAATTATAATTTAGTGAAATAAAACATTGAAAAAAAACCCCCCCCGTTTTTTGACCCTTAAAATTTCCCCCCCCTCTTTTTTTTTTTTTTTTTTTTTTAATTTTCTTTTAACAATTCAAATTCCTTTATATTTTAATTTTTATTTATTACGACTTTTGTCAATTCAACTTCACTGAAAACTGATTTTTTTCCTTCTTTAATTGGAGGGTGTCAATTACCTTGAGCACAACTGTAAGTGATGCGGTGCACAACCAATAGTTGGCTGCAACGTCACAGCCCCGTCCCGGGTGGAAAACTTATATAGTGCTGTTTCTGAGCCCCGGGACGCCTCGGGGCAGTGACGGCTTGAAAATGTGCATAATGAATGTTGGTGTGCCATCAAAGCGAGTCAGAAACGCAGATTTTAAGGTCGAAAAGTTACGTTGTGTATCTTTAATTTACTGAATATTAGGAAGTGCCTGAAGTGGGCAACTTCCACCGCTCATTTATCTATGAATGCAAACTGAAAGCGAGACTTGCAGTGTGCACAGACAGACGGCCACAGCGCCCTTCATCTGCAAGTCTCCTCCACCAGGACTCGGCGAGAGCGGAGCGATGATCCAGCCACATCAGCCGAGTTCGAGGGGTCTCACCTATGGGTGGCGGAGGAGGTGGTGCCGGTGGTGCTGGGGGGGCAAGCCCAGCCGTGGGAGGACCAGGCGGAGGTGGTGGAGGAGGGGGTGGGGGAGGAGCTCCCGGAGGAGCTCCCGGAGGAGCGGACATGGGTGGGACTGAAAGGAGCGGGAACATTAGTTCTTACATAACATCCTCACACTTAGGAACTCTCTGGATACCAGGGGAGCGCTCCGTTTTTCTTTTTCACCGAAACGGCACTCACTTCTACACACTTCAAGTGTTTCCATGGCAACGAGCTTGCATCAACAGCTGCTGCAAGCGCAGTGCTTCCTGGCCTGGTCCCGATGCTGTGGCAGGAAAGCTGCTGCAGGAACTGTCAACATTTCTCTCTCAGTTCGGCCCGGCCGTATAAACAAGGCGCTGTGCAAGTCGTGGTGTCATGCAACGCTATGTGCAGCTTGTGTGGAGTGTTATGTGGGCCTTAGTGTTCAAATGTAAAGCAGCCGCCTCACACAGCTTGGCCTATTTACACAGTGGGATAGAGAATCAGCTGTGCTTAGAACACAATGGGCCTCAATAATCCCTGTCTGGTAAACATAGGCTTTGTGTAGAGCAGTTCCACTATCTGCAAATAGCATGTTACACTTAAACATGCCTTTTATAGCTTTAATCATCCATATTATAGGAATGTTTTCAAACTAAAACTTATTTCCTGATTTTTGCAGGTAAAATGTTATGTTATTCAGCAAATGCTGCTTTCAAACTGATTTTTTTCCCCTAAGCAAATGCAGGTATGCTCTTAAACATAAAGTGAGAGTAGTATATACAGCAGTGGTGATCCCATCGTTTAATTTATGTGCAAGGTAAGCTGGCTGAGGCTCACACAGCTGTGCACACTGCAAACAGCCCAGCCTGCATTTTGGTTTTTCCCTGCCCTGTCTAAAGAATGCCATCTCAGGCTTCACTCAGGTTTTTTGCCATCTAAACGCCACATTTTTCATGTATCCCTCTAAGGGCAAAGAAAATCCCCTGAGAACGCATTCAGAATATGAGAAACAAACTGAATGCCAGTAAATCTCTGCAGGGCAGGGTGAGGATTTATTAAAAAGTGCCTGACGCTGGATCGCTGACAGAGAGAGAGAATGCGGCCTGCACCGCTGCCGCCGTGAAGCTCACCTGGTCCAGAGTTGGGGATGGAGGGTGTAGGCACGGCGATGGGAATGCCGATTCCGCTGCTGCCGCTGTTCTCCCTGCTGCCGCTGCCCCCGCTGCTTCCACTGAGGGCACAGAAGAAAAAGAGGACGACGCTTTATTCAGGGCGACCTGCTCAGCAAGTAAAGCTGCAGATGCAAGGACTGCCCCGCTGCTCGTGTCCCATTTACTAGCACAATGCTGCAAGCCTCAGACTCAGTGTTATTTTCCAGAAACACTGGATGGATATAATCCAGCATGTCTTATGTGTTAGCACCGAGCTGCAGGGTGACACACCCGGCTGGGAAAAAACACGAGTCGTTCTGAAAACTACAAGTATATTTAATA
The DNA here is from genome assembly GCA_023101725.1 of Atherinomorus stipes. Lineage (NCBI taxonomy): Eukaryota > Metazoa > Chordata > Actinopteri > Atheriniformes > Atherinidae > Atherinomorus > Atherinomorus stipes. The sequence goes on along the minus strand of JALJCO010013459.1, from coordinate 146,508 downwards.
TTCCAGGATTTAAATGGATTAAACTATAGTGACCAAAATATCCTCCGATGCTTTCCAGTGATCATTTGCTGTAATTCGCGCATTGTTTTGCCTGATGCTAGTTTAGTCTGCAGTTTTCTTTCTGGGTTTTGTGCTATAAATAGGAACAAATGTATCATTTGATGTATATAATGTGGCAAGCACACAATGTATCAAATTTACATTATTTTCTTTTGCAAATATACAGAAAAAACTAGAACATCCCAGTGATGTATAACATCTGAGTCACCTGTTGCAGCAATCGCAGCCTCTGGTCTTTACATTTGTACTTTCATCCAGTGATGCTCTGATCCAGAACAGTTCAGCATCTTGCCACAACCATCCAGTCAGACTGGCTCGAGTTCGTGTGTCTAGATTTTTAAAATGGACACACGAACTCGAACACGAACTTCACCACTGTAACAAAACTGGATACACACGCAATGTTGGTTTCATTAGACCAAAAATTAAAACCTTGTTTCTGATTGTCTAGTAATATTCTTTTTTCTAAATTTAAGTCTAGAGGGAAAATTTGTGGTTTTAACTGCAGAACAAATTCAATCTGGTTCGTGTGTTATGAAGCTCTAACTGTTGTCGCAGACTGGACCTGGTGGCAGTCCTGGATTTTCTAAGCGCGGCCTGTATGCAGGATGTAGGACATGTGAAGGCAGTCTGCACGTCATCCCTGCAGTAAAAGCTCCGTTTCACCCTGTATGTGACCTCGCGGCTTGTGGAGCAACGGTAAGGCCAACTAAATCCCCCGCCCGCTCTCACGTTTTCACGCTGCTCTTGATTCTAATTTCTACTCTGATCTCTTTTTCCCCCGACTCTTTCATCTCCACACTTCAACCCCTCCTCCCTTCCTCTCACCCCTTGCCGTCCCTTGACCTCTTTCTCTCACGTCTCCATCGCCTGTAAAGGGATTCCCTGTTCGTCTTCCCCTAAACCCCCACCTCAGCTGAGCCCATGCCTGCTCTCACCTCCCCCACATTTCTTTATCCCGTTTCCCCCTGATCAAACACCTCCCACCCTTCTCGCCTCTCTGATCCACGTCAGTCAGGCCCTCAGGCTTTCTAGGCCTAAATAACAGAGGTTACCCCCCCCTGAAGGAGGATGGTGGTAGTGGGAGCAAAGTGTCTGTGGGGGATAAAAGCCAAACAATATCATGTCATCCCTCTTTTGAAGTGTACACAGCACTTCAGCCCCCCTGCAACGCGTTTTGGATAAATCCATCCTAATCCCTCTAAAACTTACCCTTTCGGTTGCAAACCCATTTATCTCTCCCCTAGCTTTTGATTCCTCTGTACCCCTTTGTTTCAAAAAGCTGTGAAGTTAAAGCCCTCGCTCTGTCTGGTGCTCCTCCTCCTCCTCTACCTGCCTTTTTCAGTCAGCATCCACATACTATAGAAGCAGTTTATAAATCAACCATTGATGACATACAGCCAGGTTTAAAAGAAAAGAAAAAAAAACTTGAATGCTGACAGCTTAGACATGTGATGAAAAACTTCTACAGTATGTAACTAATTTAAATGGAGAAACCAGAATACCATAATCTGGTACAAGCAAAGACATGAATGAGTTCAAACGTATAAGAACAAGTGTTGCTGTGTTGCACAAACGTAATATTAAAATGCATCATCTCTGCTGGTTCTGCGGTCACTTGGAACGCATCGCCTGGAGGGAGGCTGTCCACTGTACATGACAGGTCCCTGAAACCTCTTAATTTGCCATCTGGTGCAGATGCTTTAAATGTAATTATATTCTGTGCATATATACACACACACATACGTATATATATATATATATATATATATATATATATATGTATATATATATTCTGTATATATACAGCTGTGTGAAAAGTTTTTGTCCCCTTCCTAATTACTTACTTTTTTGCATGTTTGTCGCACTTAAATATTTCAGATCATCAAACAAATTTTAATGTGAGTCAAAGATAATTAAACAGAAAATGCAGTTTTTGAACATAAATTAACATTAAAACATAAATTAACTGTGGTTTATCACAGATCACAGATCATTTCCTGAATTTCTAAGATATCATTAATATTTCAAATCACTGTATAAACCACGTTACACACAAACTGGACTTAAAAGAGGGAATATATGAAAGCACAGCTGTCTGCTCACAGCAAATGATGCAACATTAATCTGTGGTCAACGTGATGCAGGAACTATATTTAGGGGCTAACACTTTTACAATAGTGGAGTAAATATTGATCAGTGAATAACCAGGAGCATGTATACATTAAGTGCTGCAATGCTGTGATGTTTTTGTTGCATCTGTTGTGGTCACTACAAAACAAAAAAAGCATTAATTGAATTATGTGTGGCATGCTGAACTTGTGACACGCAGCACTTGCGTGTGGAAACAGTTTCATTTATGCAAAGTTTAGGGATGTAAGAGCAAATGAGGAAGAAGGGTAGTTTAGGCAGAAGAATTCATTTACAGTACCTATAAAAAGTATTCGCCCCCGTTGATGTTTTACCTTTTTATTGCTTTAGTAAATCAATCATGTTCAACATAATTTGGCTTTTGTGACCAATTTTGGTACAAATTATGATGAACATGTTTGATTTATTAAAGCAATAAAAAGGTAAAACATCAAAGGGGGTGAAAACTTTTACAGGCACTGTATGTCTTTTGGTGCAGGCTGCAGAAATAAACATTAACTTGCATACAAGCAGTTGTTTTAGTTAGAGCTGATGCAACAATCTAAACTAATCCTGGCTGCAGTGAAATGAAAGTAATTACCGGGATTCTGCAGCATCTGCAATAAGCATGCTCTTTTAAAACTATGATGCGGGTGTGTGAGTGTAATCTTTCCTATATTAGATAATAGCTGGGAACATACAGCAGGAGCCTTTATTGAATTCAGGCCTCAGCTGAGGTTGACAACGACTGATGAGCTGAATAAGCTCAGCCGACTTTGAGCCTGTATAATCAAATAGTGATGCTGCAGCAGTATTAGTTGAAGCAGGGAGGGCTGAGGACAGCACGGGTCTGTTAAACGGATGTCCACCGTCTTCTGCGGCTCCGAACGGTGCTGAAGAGCCAAAAGTTTCTCACATTTGTTTTGCTCTCTCCAAACAAATTAAAACAGGAGTGAGAGGAGAGAAAAGGAGTGAGTAAAACAGTTACGCTTTATTTATGAGCATCACAGTCAGCATAACAGGCTTTTTAGCTAATGGGACGACTTCGCTCACATCATAACTCAAATTTGATGAAGGCTCCTCCTGCTTTCTGCAGCTAAATTTCTGAGGGAACAATCCTGAGAGGAGTGTTTGAAGGTTCCCACTTTTTTTTTTTCCCTTTTCTTTTTTTAAGCAGCAGAGGCTTTTACAGATATTAATATCAGAGTGGTTCAGGATGTGGTAAGAGCCCCTCCAAGCCTTGTCAGACAAATGTGGGATTTAGTGCAGCAGAGTGGAGGAAGAGGTGTGAAAGTGCTACAAGCTGCTGAACTAAAGGAAGAGATTAGAACTACCCGACCGGTGTTTTTGGAGAGATGCCTTCCACACGCCATTGAAACTCTAACATAGTATTTAGTGCTCAGTTCAGAGGGAGACCTGGAACACTTATTCCACTTCTATGTGTCAAAAAAGTGCAAAGAAAGTGTAAACGCTGCATCTGGGTTTCAATTAGAAGTTGAGGATTATCAATACGGGTGTGCCAGCTGAAACACCTCACGATTGGATTATGATTCAGGGTGCTATGATTTGATTATCAAACGATTATCAAATATTTTTATTTTAACTTTTTTTTTTTTTTTTTTCCAATTTCACCTTTATTTTTTCCAGAAAAGTCCCACTGAGATAAACAAAAAAAACGTCTTTTTCAAGGGATAAATGATTATAACATTGGAAGCATCATTTTTCCTTTTTCAGAATTTGAATTTTTTTTTTCACTCATAATTTTGAATCCATTAGGTTTTCAAGAAAAACATAACTTTAATTACAGTATGTAAGAATTACATACATCCAGTGGTAAAGATGACCGTTTTCTTTCAAATCACTTCAAATTCCAGCACTGTTGTGAATGTATGGTGGCCATTCGTGGCCAAAATTCTCCCAGACAGAGATGTTTTAGTCCGTGAGTGGATCCAGTACTATGAATAACTATTTTTCATGTCTTTTAAGGCATTACTGATCCTAAGCAGTGCTCTAACTCCCATTAAACAAAACTGGTACAGCAGTTTTAAAGTTTAGAGAATTCTCACTTCACTTACATTGTTTTGTCCATTTAGGGACACCGTAGTAAAAATGGTGACATAAATCTGGCAGCCTCCATATGTGCAGGCCCCAGCAAGTAGATATATAAATGGCTCATTCTAAGAAAATAAACATATAACAGCTATTTTAGTGCAGCAATTACACATCAATAGAAACACAGTTTTGAATTCTATATTATATTTTTCTATTAAATGATTATGAAGATTTTTTTTAACCAAAATCATTTGCAGTTTTAACAAATTTGTATCCCAGCAGATCCGATACAAAAACAATGAGGTTGTTCAGCTAATTTATTCTGAGCTAGCAAACCAGTTATGATTCAATTTGTAGCATCACATAACCAGCCGGCTCCCAGCTGAATAGCTGTGCAGACACTTTAAAGCCCACACAGCACGCACAACCTCTACGCTACTGCCACAACTTACAGCTGAATTTCCGTCAATTATCATAAAAAATAATCAACATTTATGAACCGTAATTGAATCGACACTTGTCAGGTGGGGATGCATTGATTTAATAGTGTTAATAAGTGATAATAGTGGATCTTGGAGGCTTTCGACAAACTTTATCGTGCAAAAATCTTTAAGACTTTACCAGCAAGGACCTGTAGTGCCTGGCATGCTGAGGACTTTCAGTGTTGTACCAATTTTCCTGCACAAATATGTCTATATTTTCACTAGTTTAATATCTTTAGAATATTTTATTTTTTCTGTCTTTCTGCAGTTCTGAGCATCATTTTCTAGATTTCTGCATCTACAGCTGAATTTTCTCACTTAATCTCCGTTGTTTGGAGCATCAACTGAAGTTAATCCAAAATACCAATCAGCCCTTTATTTAAAAACAAACAAACAAACAAAAAAAACCAACAACTAAATGTTCACATACTTGTCTGTGTGCAACATTACTGGAGTTTTCAACCAAGACTGTTTTATAAATTTTACTCTCCCATTTCTTATTTCACACATCTTTGATCTCTTCCCTTGATTAGAAAGGATTTAAACGAACCTTAGAGACACCACGAGAGAGGCATGTCTGTCCAATTGCGTTCCCAACTCTCTTCCACGTTATGTCTTGACATTATAACAGAATTCACAACATAAAAAATGTGACACCCCTCTGAAAAAACCTTTTTCTCCCTATAGCTGACCCCTGACGATGACCTGCCTGTCGCACAGCTGATGCTCCATACAAATGATTAAAAGCCAGCATATTAAAACCTGAGTAACATTTAAAAAAAACTTCCTCATACTCATTTGGTTTCCAGAAAAAGCAGAAATGTCAGTGTTCACTGAAATGTTCATTTCCCAGCCTACAAAGCGAACACACATACGCGAGATAAACTGAGAACTTAATCTGAGGTCTTTCTTTGCAAATTACTTCCTCCATCTTTATGTTAAATAAACTTTTTGTGCTGCAAACAAGTTCATCATAAAATCAGGCATGCAACATGAAACTGCAAAAATGTGTGCGCATGCATTTACTGCATTAATGGAGTGAAGAGGTGTGCTGGTGTTTGCACTGATATGAATGTTATGTACCAGTATAAGTGTGCAACATGTCCCAGTGATGCGAGAAAATCAATTAATGTCTGTATGAACATCAGAATATGCCGTCTTAATTTACTAAACTTATGAAAGATGTTTGTGAGCAACACGTGAAGGAAAACAGTCTCAGTTCAGTTCAACTCTTATTTACAGTTACATTTACAGTCATTTTTCTACCTGTGTGTGCGTTGCCTCTGGTTGAGCGACGCCGTGCGTCCGGGGCTGTGCTGGCTGCCCAGTCGGGCGGGGCTGGTCATGTAGTCGTTGGGCACTGTGGGCGGCTTCACCGGCTCCAGGGTCTTGTAGGGCGTGTTGCGTCTGCAGCAGCCGCGAAATATGAGGAATAAAAAACAAATGATGATGAATGAAAAAGGAGAACGATCCAGCTTCAGTGCAAATCCAGAGCTGTGAGGGAGTGAGCGATGGCAGGATTTCTCACACAGGGACCAATCTGTGACACAGCGCCACAGAATCAACTCCAGCGCCACGACTTTGTTTTTGCAGGGAAAAAAAAACATCATGCAGTTCATTCATAGCGCTCTTTAAGTCCATTATTCCCCTTATTATTTTATATTATTTATTTTATTTTATTTTAGTCAGAACTGAAATTAAAAACAAACACTCACATTTGCGTAAATAATAATAAAAAACATAGTTATAGGTCAAAAAGGAATTTTGGAAGAAGTTCAGAAAAACTTATCAGGTCCAAAACCCTTTAGTCAGACGACTTAAATTTAACATTCACTGTAATTTAACAACAATTCTTGACAAAATATACTATTCTTAATAAGAACAAAACTCTAAAAAGGATATAGTCCACAGCAAAAGTATATTGATTATCAATAATATTCAATAATGCTAATTAATAACTTCACTCAGCTAAATGAATATCTTGGCCTGCAACTTCTTCCTGTTTATAGGTGTGAGTAGTATTGTCAGGGCCGCTTGTTATCAGCAGCATTGTTTCCTTGGTTACCGCAGCCATCTGCTGCATCCACACACACATGCACATAACTTAATCTGAGAGACCGACACTTACAATGCCCCCAAATAAATAAGGAAATGTGCAAGTTGAACATGGCTCAGATTTTTCAGAAGCTGTTACTATATTTATGTCAGTTTGACACTGAAAATAGGTTCTAAGGACATTATTGGGAGCATTTTTAAATGTTTAAAGGTACAGTATGTAAGAAAGATGGGTGGTAAAGATGGGCAGTTTTCTTTCAAATGACTTCATATTCCAAGAAGTGTTGTGAATGTACGGTGGCCGTAAGTGGCCAAAATTCACCCAGACATGAAGACGTTTTCATGTGTGAGTGGATCCAGTGGTCTCAGGTGTAGCTATGACTAGGCTAGGGATGTAACAATTACCGGTAAAATGGTTAGCCGTGATAAAATTCCAGACGATTAGTAATACCGTTTCAAATTTTAATTATCGTTAAAACTGACTGATTACTGCACTTTGAAAAACTCCCAGTAATGCTGCTCATTGGCTGGAAAAGCAACAGCAGTCCCAGTTTGCATTGTTTAATTTATGAAAACATGGTGGAAGGCAACAAAGGCACCCACATGGACAGTTCTCTTGAGATTTTACCCCCTTTAAAAAGGATAAAATAGACATTTAGACCCATTTTGGATATTTTTAAAGATCCTGGGTGCTATTTCTATAATACCGCAATAAAAATGATAACCGTGATCATTTTGGTCACATTAACCATGATATGAAATTTTCATATCGCTACATCCCCACACTGGACTATGAGTAACTACTTTTAATGTCTTTTAAGGAATTACTTATCCCAAACAGTCCTCTAACTCCCATTAAACAAAGCTGGTACATCAGTTTTAAAGTTCAGAGGGTTCTCACTTCACAAACATTGTTTTGTCCATTCAGGGACATCGTAGTAAAAATAGTGGAACAAATATGGCAGCCTCCATATGTGCACCTCCCAGCAAGCAGATATAAATGACTCATTCTAAGAAAATGAACATATAACTATTCCAGTGCAGCGAATACACATCAATAGAAAAACAGTTTTGAATTATATATCACATTTTTCTCCCATTAACCTTTGATTATTTTTACATGCTGTACCTTTAAAAAAATCAAACGTTACTAACACATTACTTTTAGTAGAAATACTTGAAGTCACCAAGCTACTTTTTAAATTAAGTAACCTGTAATTGTAACTAATTTTTTCATTAACTACCACCACACTGGATACATCACCTGCTAATTACTTCAAGTTATGAATAAACCCAATTCTCTTTACTTTCTGTGCAAAACTTCTGCTCATTAATAGTTTTTACACATTCAAAATAAATCTTTATTGCTTCAACAGAGAGCAAGTCAGGGAGAAGACGTTGGACCAGCAGCAGGGATGATGGTGGTGCAGGGTCTTTACTGGTAAAGATATCAACCCCCCAGGCAGGGTTCTGGTTAAAATATTTTTTATTGTCTTACTTACTTACTCTAAAGAATTAAAACTGAACTGAATCATTTTAAATGCTTGTTGTAGCTCTAAAACTGACCCAGTGGGCAACTTTGAAGAACATTAGATCAGCATTCAGGTGAATGGCAGCTCAGAAAGTGTGTTTGAAGGCCGCCCGTTTCACACACTTTACAAAACACCCTGATGACTGACTCCACTGACAACCACGACACTACAGCATTGATTCCCTCACTGTAACCAGGGGGGCACCACACACTGCTGCCTGGTCCGTGGGAAACACTGCATGGAGTGTAGTAAATCCTATCAGTGTACCCAGATGGATGCAGCGTGCATCACAGTTAAGATCAGATTAGTGCTGGCGAGTGATGCGGGGGGGGGGCATCCAACGATGACTGCGTCAAACTAACAGATAAAAGTTCAAAAAACATTTTTCTTGTATCAAAAAATACACCAAACTGGATTATATTATAATACTCTGGAGCATCCTAAAGCCTCTTTGTAAATTCATTAAATCCAAAAAGCAGAAATGGAAAAAAATAAACACGTGACACAAGTTCACACCATGTGTAGTGGAAGAAAAATGAAGATCCTACCCAAGCGTGCCTCGCCCCGACATCGGAGGGCTGGGCGGCTTCTGTGTTGGCGGAGTGGTCCTCGATAGAGTTCCTGTTCTGATGGACTGATTGTTCCCATGTTGCTGTGTGGTGAGGAAAAAGAAACAAAACAAAGACTCATTTATAAACAAATCCTTTAGTCACAGTAGCTATAAAGTACTAATGTGGCTAAAATAAGAGGTTACAGGCTTCCCAAATGACAACTCAGATGCATTATTTGAGCACAACCTCATCCCATTAAACTGTGTTAATCTCAGTCATATTTCAGTCTTCGGACACTTTTTACTTCTTATATTCAGCCAGGAAAGCATGAAATAGGTCCACAATTTATCAAAACATGCTAAAACCTCTTTGGGAGTCACATTATTGGTAAAAAAGTACTATTTTATGTCAGTCATCAAAGTTTTTTTTGTTTGTTTTTTGGGGGAGGGGCTAATTAATATGTTCACAAAAATCTGAGTTTGTTGAACAATCAGAGGATATTTGTACAGTACGGATACCGTTTCTGGAGAGGCGAGTTGTCTGGGAAGTCTGAAAGGTTTAACTCAACTACAAACATTTAGGGGAGAATTACACAACATGAGGAGTAAATGGAAACATATACGGAGTAGGTAAAAGACAGAGAGGGAGCTAGAAGGCGTCAGGGCGCATTCTTCTCTATAGGGAGGACCACAGGTCGGTTAACGTGGGAAACGACAACATTAATTACATGTAGATGGGTTTGATGTGAAAGGGAGTTTAACAAGGGTATCAATAATGCATTGGGAGAAAATGGGTCATGTGACAAATAAGACTTACCTTGGCTTTTAGCCACTAAATGTGGGCGAAGGAGGGTAAAAAAAAGAAACAAAAAGGAGAGACAGAAAGAGGGCATGTCAAAATTTCCACATTGAAACCAATCAGGAGTCAAAGTACAAGCCACCAAGAGAAAAAATGATCAGTTGCTGAGTTTACACTGGGTAAATATTTAGCAAGACCTGGGAAGGTCTGCAGTCAGAGGAAAACACTGTGGCTGACTGTTGATCCCTTTGCTCAGAGCCACACCCAGAGAGAGCCAGACTGCAGAGGAACTTCGAGGATTGCTCAAATCAAACAGGTTCTGTCTGATCGACAGGTCAGAAATGGGAAAATGTGCCTTAGAAACGCAAGAAATCTTCCACCCGGTTCATGTGTCGGCTGATGTCAGGTACATCTGCAGTCTGACAGCTAGAGACTCAAGTGGCTCATCTCTGATGCAGCTCCTCTATAAAAACTATGGCACCAGAACTCAAGTTCAGTTGTAGCACACTTCCTCATCTGAAACATCTTCAGCTGGATGTCCAGGTCTCGCGCCCCAACAGTGCTTGACGAGTTTCAATCTACAGTCTAGCTCATGCTAGAAATGCCAGTCTGCTTTGCTTATCTTCCTGGTAAATACGGTAACTCTGTTCTGCTATAAAAGCCAGGCTGTCAGTCTGGAAATGTTTTGGTGATAAATTATAAGCAAACGGGTTCAGATTAAGGTCATTATCATGTCCAAGAAGGCTTAGCGTGTGAAGTTGGGCTGGGATAAAAACTGATAGTTGCCGTTGAGCAGAGCTTAAGAAGTGATATTTACGCTCTGCAGTCGGTGAAGCTCTCACTGATGCACTTCAACATAAGTCCTATGAGCCCATTAGAATGATACCACATTAAAAAATATTGATATATCAGCATATGAAAATATCGCAACATTTCAGCGTATCGATTTTTTTCCCAGCCCTAATAGTACTCTTCGTTTGTTCATTCTACTTAAAGTATTGGCGAAAATCAAGTTTTGCTGCAGATATTGCCTTATATAGTGGTTGCCCCGTCTCTGCCATTATATGGATTTACACCGCAGGGCAACTCAACGTTATATCTTCCAAAGGAGTCAAAGTGATACAGAAATTTTACCGGTGAGTAAATACACGTATTACTACCTAGAAATAAGGTCGAGGTTGAAAAAAAAAGAAAGTTATCCTTTAAGTTAGTAGAGCAGCAACTAGTAGAGCAGCTGTCCCACTTTCAGCAGCTACCGTTTCTCCGTGTGGTCGGGCCTGAGCTTCAAGACCCAGACTGGAGCAATAAGGTGATAAACTACCTGGTTTTTGTTGTAAATCAGTTACAGATAACATGTTCTTCAGTCTGGAACCATATCAGAGTGCAAAGATTAAAGCTCTGAGAATGGCCGCCAATATTTCTGGGCCTAGACAATTTCAGATAAGAGACCAAACAACCGTTTACCAAAACCAGCTCAAACATGACTGGTCAGGACCACTGGAGCGAAGCATTTACCACAGACTAAAAACAACAAGGTTCAATTTTTTTAAATGTCCTGCTTCCTTCTCAGAGACTTTCTTATTCATCATGAAATATGTTTTATGTTTTAAGGTGGATGAGTTGGAAGAAGTAATGGGAGAACGAGGCGAAGCGACAGGAAGCTGATGAAGAGGAAAAGGAAACCAATTATTATTATCATCATCATCTCTGCTCGGTTTGTGCAATAATGGCTGAATCATCAGAAGACGTCCTTATTAAAGGGCTAAAATTCTGATCTTTGAAAATAATTCAATTCTATTCCATCTACAAGGACAAAATGACAAACTGGAAAAGGTTGAGACAGCATGACATTTATTTTGACGATGAGCCCTTTTGTCCTCATCAGCCTTGTTTCAGTTAAAATGCATCCATACCTGCATTTCAATAATTTTTTTTTTATTTTATTTTTTTAAAAGAAAAATGGTTGGGTTCCTAAAAGGGAAAAAAATTTTAAATTTTTTTTAAAAAAAAATAAAGGATTTGCTTATTTCTCCCTCAACGGTGCATATTATAGTAAAAAAAGTTGAGGAAAACCTTTGTCAACACGACAATACTAAGTTACATTTGCAAATGTCGCTTCACTGTGGAAAATAGAGGCCTTGTCCAGAGGTGGTGTCAACTTCTTTTGGGGCATCTAGGATAAACCATGCAGTGTAGTTGGACCAATTAGTATTCATGATTTATTCATTTATCTTTAGGGAAGAAATGGGCACAGTTTTCTACATCGAAGACAAAAGGACCATCCAGACTTATGAGCAACAAGTCCAAAGCCAGCGTCTGTGACGGTATCAGGTTGCATCAGTAAAGCTCCTTTACAACTTCTCTGCTGGAAGTATTCATGCAGAAAAGTTCACTTACATTTCAGAACAACATATGCCGCCTTCAACATCCCATCATCCCCAGCAGCCTATGCATTTTTTAGCAAGACGATGCAAAACCACATCTTGCATTCATTGCATTGGCACGGCTGAGGGAGAGGAGGATAAAGGGGTACTGGGCTGGCCTGCCTACAGTTCTGATCTCGCCCCAGTCGCCTGTCAGTGTGAAGAAGCCGAAACTGACTTTGTCTTCTCAGAGAAAAAGTTCAGCCTTTTATAGTAATCATGTAAACTCCAAGCTGAGACGAGACAGAATGCAAAATCTAACTGTAACGCCTGACGTCATCGTGCCTGGATTCCTAAAAGCCCCACTGACTAGATTAAACATCATCTGACTGGAAGAATAAATCTCATCTGTATTAATTCTGAAAGGCATCACGTCGCCAACTGGGCGCCTTGAGATGCAGGAACGTCCCGATCTGTCACTTTTGGGATTGCAGATATGATGCTGCCGTGTACAGATAATAATCCGATTATTCTCTGGATGAATTTTGCACTTACTTCTTGTGCAGCACCCCCGCCTTCCCTCTTGATTCCCACAAAAGCTCTTTTTCTAAATAATGTATGTAAGCACTACATGGTCTTTTCTTTCTGTTTCGTAGGCGTTTAGCAACACAAACTTTGTGTAAAACCAATTCAACATTTAGGCCAACGCAAACCCCCAGGCAGATGTAATTTCACTGTAAACTGAAGCCAATACACATGATTTAAACTCCCATTACTGTATTGATCATGGTCAGTAACTAAACCGTGTCTATAGGCTGTCTGTACAAGCCGCACAGCTGCCATCACAGATGCTCTGAATTTATATGGAGTATTGACATCAAGCATTGATTAGCTCTTGGAGCTGTGACATGTACGGGTGAGAATAGGTGAGTGATGGGAGGAATGGAAGAGAAAATCTGCAGAGATGAGGCCTGGTGTAATGTGTGATGTCCTTTCAGTCTGAAGGCGGCCAGGGAGCATGCTGCTTTCACTCATCTGAATTTCTTGTCCAAAATTTTCCCCCTAATGCTATGTGACTTCCTCAGAACAAAATCTTATGTAGTATTTTTTTGCCCTGTGATTAACAAAATTTACCCTTAAAGTTTGGAAAGATGAATATTTCTAGATTATTTACACCTCCTTTGTAGTAGAGACAGCTTTTTTCTATTCTTTTATATTATCACTCATCTATGTGTTCAGGAAAACATCCTTCATGGCTCACAAACACACTTACTCCATGACAAATAGGCAAACTTAAAAGTGGGAGTTTAAGTTTTGTGTTAAAGGGGTATTTTGTCATTTTTGTCACAAAGCCTAATTTTCAAGTAAGCCAGGATAAAATTTATCACCAGAGACAGTTTCATCATATTTCGTCCTGTTATTCTAGAAGCTGGAGGTGGGCGATGCTATAGCTAGCACAAGTTAATAGGAACCACCTAGCCTGTCATTAAAAACAATTTTATCAACTCCACAGAACACCCAAAGAAAATCTGTTATAATGCAAGACTATCCATGTAAATGCCTGCGTTAATAGATATAATATTACAAACAAAACTAGAAGTGATGAAAAGCAGAAATATTTACTCTTTCAGTCCTGGCCAAGCCAGGATCCCAGTTTTCTTCTTCCTGCTTTTTCATTATTCATCAGTGGTTGTTTTGGAGAGTACCACCCCCTTGCAAGCAGTTGTTTTCACTATGTGACGTTGTCCAGACGGTTTGATCCGCTTCAGTTTCGTGCAGTGAGAAAACAAACCGAACTAAATAAAGTTGTAAAACTTTTTTAGAAAACCCCGCCCAATCAAACAGAGTCCCTGGACTATGCTGGTGTGAAAGCCCCTCAGGGGTGTAACGATTCGGTTTAACAGCGATTGATTCTTATCACAGTTCGTGGTTTCTGATTCAATTCCTGGACAATATCGGTTCATTCATAACGATATGATCGTATTCTATGCAATGACTTGAAATTGAATCAAAGACCATGAATTGTGATATCAATCAAATCGTTGTAAAACCAAATCGTTACGGCCCTGCCTCTTATGAATTAAAGGCTAAGACACAGTTAGCTTAGCATAAAAACTGGAAGCTCACTAGGGCTGTAAATCACTGGTTTGATCACGACATATCGATACAGTGGATGGCGATTTGATGTTTGTCAATATCTCAAATTCAGTCATGATACGATTCTGATTCGATTTAGGATCCATCGATTAATATGCAATACTATTACGAGTAGCAAACAAGGTTATTGTTTTAACATGACTGCAAGCTTCTACTTACTTTAAAGTGCAATCTCCCAGTGTCCCATCTATCCACTGCACAACTATAAACATGTCTTTTATTGTGAAAATGTCACGAAGAAGAATATCAAAATAAAGCTATTTTCATCATAAAAGTGGGGTTTGATATCGATTTTTGGCCAATTTTGGATCGATTTACGATCAATACATCCATCTATATGAATGTACCGATATAGACTGATGTATTGTTACATCCCTAAAGCTCACTGACAGAAAAACTAAGCATTCATGCTACTGTAGGCTACACTCAGTCTTTTAAAGAAAGAGGATCAGAACATTTCCAAAGACAGATTTTTAGGAACTTAACAGTCATAACTCCTTTTCTCATGGTGGGAACTACACGCAATTAAAATGTTTCACATCCCATTAAACTTGACAAAAGGATTCAAAGTAATCCTCTACAGAGTATATTGAGAGTGGCATAATGGCTTTTATCCTGCCTTATCAGTGTAACACTATGGGATGGTAATGGTGGGCCTCTAATCCAATCTGTCTGACAGCTGCAATTGATTGGCTGATTGATGGGACGGGCGACATTCAAGAGGGAGAATGGATGTGGTAAAAAATGCCTGCAGCCATCAGGAAATGATGTCATTGTCTGGACAACCTTGTGACCCTGAAAGAAAACCTTAATGGAACGTCAAAAAGCCTCTTTCCCACCTTTTAAATTGAGCTAATGTCCAAATACCTCGAGAACAAGATTACGAGGGTCTGAGTGCATTTAAAAACGCCTCATAAATTTGTCTCCGATTGCCTTTTTCACAGCGCACCAAGAATAGCGCCGCTGTTTTGTGAAAGCTGTATGATGTAATCACTTTTGAGTTCATCTCCACCCCCGACCAGTTCCCACCAACCCACACCGCAACATATTCCTGTAGGGTCAGAAGGGGTGCTTTCTAAAGATGAAAGAAAAGCACAAGAGATGAGATTGTGAGCGAGAAAGAGAGTAAGTGGGAGAGAAAGAGAAAGAGGGCGATAGGAATACCTCTGGCAAGAATACGAGGAGGGGGAAGGGACGGAGAATTAAATGTAGAACAAGAAAGTCAAAGAACAGAAACAGACCTAAACTTAATGGAGAGAGAGAGTAGAGACGTCTTATCTGGAAGTAGATGCAGAGCAAATATTCACATCCCCTCACCTTAACGCCATGGCCGACATCATCCAGGACAGTGTAGTCAATGGGCTTCCTGATGTACCTGACCGGCCGCTCCACGTTGGCCGGTGCTATGATCTTATGGGTTCTCGCCGTGTTCTTGTTAGTGGTCAAGATCCCAATCTCCCGCCTGGCCACCTTCTCTTTGTGGATGTCCACCGTCTGTAAAGAGTGAGGACAGAAGACACATGTGATTGATGCCACGGTGAAAACAGGACAAAACACAGACGTGCATCACAACATGGCGCCCGGGATTCAGTCAACTCATCATGCAGCATATTAAGAGAACGTAATTAAATCAAGAGGTTGTGCTTTTCATCTCTGGGGTCTTTATCTCTTTGCAAGAGCCGGTGTGCAGTAATGAAATAGACTGTGGCACAAACCAGAGCTGCTGAGAATAATTACTGAGGGAAGTGCATCTGGACATTTTTGGCCTCACAAATTGATGCTGCGATGACCAAGAACGCCGATGCAAGAAGATTATTCAGTTAATTAAAAGTTAGAGAACGAAGAGCTCAAGCAGCCTGAGATTCTTTGAATTTATTGTGTACTGACACCATATTCTCACAGATCTCTGTATTCTGAGAAGCATCTCATTCATTTTTTTCCAAAAGGCAAATGCATTATTTATGATTTTGGGGACTAAGATTGTTTTCCAACTGAAACTTCACCACGATTTGATTCATTATCCATTCCTCTTTAGAAAAGGAATTTACCTACTACACTACTCAAACGGAGTTCCCAAAGTGTTTGATAATTATCAATTCATGGGATTCTTTTAAGCTTTCTTTGTGCAGCGACTCATTTTTATAACATTCCCAAACATACTTTCATTTATGCAATGAAATGAAGTGCAAATGCATCAATATGAACTCAATATTTTGACAAAATCCTCTGCGACATGTACTGATATACGCGTTATTGTTCACACACTGCACTGTACCACACTTGGTTGCCCACTTTTAGCTTGTACAATATGTATATTAAGAGGCAAAAAGAGATTATACAAATGTATTTTTTAATCTGGGAAGTACTGGTCGGTTCCCACTAAACTTACAGTAGATGAATGACCTGAGATTAAAGTAGTAAAGTGATAATAGCTAGTAAAATATTTTTTACTATCTTGCGGCCAAGATTTGATGGCTGCAAGAATCTTGTGCAGTAAACTTGTTCACAATTTCAGGCAGAATAAGGTAGCGTTTATATTAGGGCCGCCAAATGATTAATTTTTTAAAACCGCAATTAACCGCAGAAGCTTCATAGTTAACTCTGATTAATCACAGTTTCAATTTCATGTGTAATATTCTGTTATTTGCATATCAAGGCAGTTCTAAGCCCATAATGTAGTATATTTTACCGTCGTCTTCATTGGGAATCAAATGAACACATAATATTTTCATTTTGACCTTTTTTTAATTTAAAAAAGTGCAGCAATTACCAAATATTAGGGAGAATAAAGTAATGCAGTGCATACTTTGAGACATTAAATATATCAGGTCACTCTCTTAAGCTACTCTAAAATAAATAGTAGCACCATTAGAAAAACAATCATAAAATTTGTAGCTAGAAATAACAGCAATCAAGTGATATGTATCACTGGTAGGAAATTTTCTCTCGCCTAAAACAGTCTAAACGCAGGGTTTTTCATCCATCACTTTTTACCACTTCAAAATATGGCCAAAGGGGCTGACTACAGGTTAGTCAAAGGGACAAAGGAGCTTAAATTTGAAATGTGATTAAAAAAATGTAATTGCATTATAGATTCTTTGTAACTAATCACAATTAATGCATTAATGCTGACAGCCCTAGTTTATATAAATGTTTTAAGGGCAATTTTCTGAAAGTAATTACTAGGTTAAGTTTATTATACTGATTGAAACAAAAACAAAAAATTAACACTGCATGTTCAATGGGGCATAAAACTAATTTCATAATACCTATTACACCACAAAGTGGTTTGGAAAGTTTGTGTTCTCAACTAGAAGTATTGGTTATAGAGAATAAAGTTTATCTAGGGCTGCTTGATTATGGAAAAACCATTATCACAATTATTTTGGTCAATATTCAAATCATGATAATTAAAACTATTCGTTTTTAGTTATACAATGCATTTATTCAGCATCTCTCTCAAAAAATACTGTTTTTGATCATTTGTGCAAAACGTTCAAATTGAAAATAAATATAGGCTGCAAATATGTACCTTACAGCTGTTTTGCAATGCATAAAAAATTTAATGAATTTAATAAAAATATTTTGAACATTAAAGAAGGCATATAAAAAAAAAGTATCCCAAATAAACTGTGTATCCAGCTGTTCTGCAATTTCTATATTTGAAGAATAACATAAATATGCTTATGTATATGAAATATATTCCAAAATAAACTTTGTTAAGCTTGAGTGCAATGCTCCACTTGTGCATGTGTGTTTTTCAGGAATTATGTCAAGAAAATTGGCAAATAAATCGTTTTCACTCGAATATATGAGTTTGGAGATCATTAGACAGTGAAACTGAAATCATGGTCAAATTTCGATTAATTCCACAGCCCTAAGTTTAACCCATTTAGCTCTGCAGTATTTGTGGAAACTTGGAAAATCATCCACAAAATTCAGCTCCTGAACTGTAGTAAGACTGGATGACATGACCCCGTGTGTAAACCATATACTGTATACAAATACTTTTGATTTATCTTCACTAGTTGCTAGGGCTGGGAAAAAAAAAAAATCGATATACTGAAATATCGCGATATTTTCATTTGCAGATTTCATATAGAGATTCAAAAATGCAGCATTGATCTATTTTACCAACAAAATCTCGCCAGATTTCGTAAGATAACAGTGAAATATCGCGAGATTTCACGAAAGTCAGCGAGATTTCGTTAGTAAAATAGATCGATACCACATTTTACATATCGATATGATATCAGCATATGAAAATATTGTGATATTTCAGTATTGATTTTTTTCCCAGCCCTACTAGTCGCTGATAAAGACAACATTGATAATCTTATCAGAGAACACCAAGTATTTGCATTTTGCCCGCTGTCAGCCATGTCAGCAGTTCATCTGTTTGGTTTCTCCACCACCATCTCTGCTCTTGGAATTCCTGTTTTCATGCAACACAATGAGCCAGAGACAAACTGAAGTAACAACTGAGACCAGATATTTTCCAACAGTCACTGAAATTACAGCAATGTTGTCTGTTTTGATTTCAGCTAAATGTTTTGAACGTTTGCTGCTCATGCAGCTGCTGGTCTGCTGGAGACAAAAATGTAAAGGAGGGAAAGGTGTGAGCAAATTGTCTGTTATTTAGCCAGAGTTCATCCAACACATGAAATATTAGCTGCTTTAAAAAGTGTGGACAAAACCACTTATTCATGAGAAGTTGTTAATCGTCTGGATGTAGTCATCTTACAGAGGAAGAAGTCATACATGTAACAATGAAAACAGCTTCAGATCAAACTGATCACGAGAGTGTTGACTGATTTTATTTCTTTATCTTTAATATATATATATATCATCTTATTGAAAAGAGACTATGGAAAAGTATTGAGTAACAGATAAAGTCCCCGTCTACCAGGTCAAAATAAACCCTGAAAAAATCTGATCTGAAAATCTTATTTCAGCCATCAAAACTACATTAGAGTAATAATTTAAGAATAAACAGCCCCATAATATGGTCCTCAGTGAGAGGAAAAAGTTCCCGTTTCAAATGTTGGAGATTGGACATCTCAAGGTCTTGCTCATAAGTGAAGGAAGGATGGAGCAGGAGACTGACAGGCGGGTGTGCGCTGCACCTGCAATGGTGCAAACTGCATCCATCCGTCATGATGACGAAAGAGCTGAACCGAAAAGCAAAACTCTCGATTTACTGGTCGATCCATGTTCCTACTCTCAAATATGGCTGCAAGCTGTGGGTAGTGACCGGAAGAACAAGAACACTGATACAAGCGGCTAAAATGAGCTTCCTCTGCAGGGTGGCCGGCTCTCTCTTACAGATAGGGAGTAAAGTTCAGTCATCTGAGAGGGTCTCAGAGTAGAGCTGCTGCTCCTCCACATCCACAGGAGCCAGAGGAGGTGGCATCTGGTTAGGATGTCACCTGGCTGCCTCCCTGGGGGAGATTTTCCTAGCACGTCTCCATGAGCCACATGGAGAACATGTCCTTAAAATTCTACGAAGATGGGGAGCTACCAAATATGTAGCAACAGAAATGGGTATCGACTGATACAGATTTTTTTAAGGCCAATCCCGATACCAATATCTGTTCATCAGCCGCAGCCAATACAACCTGACAATATCTGGGACCAATACTGCATTTGACCCCAAAATTAATTGCATGAAGGACATAATGAAAACTCAATTTTGAAACTCTATAAAAAAAAAAAAAAAAACACTTTTAAATAAATATATAAAAGAGAAGCTGTGCACTTGTAAATTATTAAATAGAAACATTGAATAAACTTTTAACATAGTGTGTACACACACACACACATATACATATATATATATATATATATATATATATATACACACACACACACACACACACACACGCATACACACAGTCATCTTCGAAAAATTATTCATATGCTCCATTTGAAGAAAAGGCTAAATTGACAATAGTAATTCAAATAAACTAATAATAAACAAAAATTTACAAAATTATGATTTAATGAAATAACATTTGAATTTTGGTTAGAAATAATACTTCAAAATACCTGTCAACAGGTGCCTGTATACAGTAAATGCCTGACTGTAAATTATGCCAAAGTGGGATATCGGCCAACAAACCAGTCATGACTTATCGCCTGATGACAGCAAAAAAAACGCAAATATGGGCCTAAAATATGGGCTGGCCAATGTATTGGTCTATCTTTAAACAGAAAATAAGAAAAAAAACAAAAAAAACAAAACAAAACAAATGTCACTTTGGTTGCTTTAACATTAAACGATAAGGATTGTTGTCATTATCTTGTGATGCTCGCCTTGTTTCCGTATTTGAATGATCCCATAAGGGATGGGTTATTTAACCGATTCCATACAAATCATCAGGCAGTAACAAGAATAAATAAGTAAAAAGGCACATCGCCATTGGCCAGAGGGACCCCAAGGAGCAGCTGCCTTTCCTCAGAGATAAAAGACTGTAATGTCTGTGGAGGGCAGACCAGGAAAGCCATGGTTTCTTACGGGGAGGGGGAGTCAGCAGCAACCAGTGCCAACAGAGGATTCTTTTCATGCCACAGTGATCTGGATTTGGACTGAGCAGTCTCCTCATTCTACACTTTTGCGCTGTATGGCAGACTTTTCCCTCACAGTATCACTCATCCCATAGTGGATGAGACCAACTTCAGTCTGCTTCTCTTAAACAATGTCCACAACAGTTCACTGCAAGTTCATTTCTGGGAATTATCTCATCTAGTTAAAAAGAAATATACCGATTAGTTTGCTGAACCGAATATTTTGCTTCCAAGAAGCGTGAATTTCTTCAGTTTCTGTAGATCTTTCAAAGTTTTCCTTTAAACATTGGCAGTCCAGATCATGTCTCAGAGTATTTTCAAAAGAACAAACTGGTGTTGTGTTCACTAGAAACAACTTACTATTACAAGCAGCCTTTTTTCTTAGTTACATCTATGAAAGCTACCATTGATAACACAGTTTGACAGATATGTAGTAGTATTTTGTACCAAGAAGATGATTCCTAAATAGTAATTACTTGAAAAAATTACACATCAGCATTAAACATTTTGAGGACGCCAGACAAGCGCAGGACAAAAACTTTCTAAAGCAAATGAACCGGATCTGAAAGTGAGGTCCTTAAGAAATATGAAAAATGGTTTCCACGAAGGGTTGCTGACAAGAAGCCGTTCTCAACGAAGGGAAACAGAGAGAAAAGGCTGAGATATGCCAAATTACACAAGAACTGGACTGGAAATAAATAGCAACAGGTCTTATGAAGCCTTGCCAGAGCCTTTTGACCAAAACGTGCCGACCTCCAACGAAGAACTTTGGAAAGTCTTTGCAAGATGTCTAGAGAACTATTGCTGAAGACTGCTTAAAGAAATTGCAAACTTACATGCTATAAGTTCATTTGTTTGATCTTATCGCTGCATCTACTTCTCATTTTCATTGCTGTATATATAAAATGAGGGGGTGCAAGACTTTTGCACAATACTGCATAGCTGAGAGACATCATTAACTCTTGTATGAAGGATGATGCAAAGCAGATTCTTGCAGGACACACGGGGGTAAAATAAAACCGGATTGTTCAAAATTACAGTAAAAGGAAGAATCAATATTTCATAAGAGGCAAGTTGCTCATACATAATTGCTCCCACAGAGACTTCCCATACAGTGGGGAAACATCCGTTCTGTTTCAATGCCCCTTTGTGTGGGTTTGAGTTAAGAAGGAAGACCAGGCATCAGCCACAAGAATCTTCTCTAACCTGAGACTGAAGCAGGATCTTTACAATAAACAGAAAAGAAGAAAAAAAAATGGATTCAAGCGGTGCTGAGCTAACAGCCCGACTCCATAGACTGCTTTGGAGATCATTTCCAAATTTATCACACATCTGGATTAAGGAGAGACCGGCCGATATTTTAGGTCGATATCTTTTGATGGTATCAGCATCGGCCGATACGTGGGGTGTGTTGGCCGATACCTCCCTCCTCGGCATAATTTCCAGATAGGCATCTGTACAGGTAGCAGCATCATATACTGTGTGCATATGTATATATATATATATATATATATATATATACATATATATATATATATATACACAAACATACATACATACACACACACACATATATATACAGTTACTACCCAAAAAATTAGAATATCCTGAAAAAGTTCGTGTATTTCTGTAATTCAACTTAAAAGGTGCAATTTACGTAGTGTTTCGACCAATAACATGTGAATCAATATATTTCAAGCTTTTGTTTGTGTCGATGTTGCTGATTAGGACTGGCAGCTTTAGAAAACCTCAAATTTTAAAATTTTAAAAAATTAGAATACTGTGAAAAGCTCCAGTATTGTAGACTCAGAGTGTCACATTCTAATCAGGTAAGTAATCCAAAACACCTCCATAAGTGTCCCAAGCCTTTAAAAAAAGTCCCTGTCTTGGTTTAGAAGAATTCACAACCATGGGGAAGACTGCTGATCTGACAGTTGTGCAGAAAACCATCATCAACTCCCTGCACAATGTGGGAAAGACACAAAAAGTGATAGCAAAAGAAGCTGTATGTTCTCTGAGTGCTGTCTCAAAGCACATTAATGGACAGTTAAGTGGAAGGAAGAAGTGTGGAAGAAAACTATGTACAAGCCGGAGTGCTGACAGCAGCCTGGTGATGCACCGATCAGGATTTTCTGCCGGCAGGATCGGCTGCAGGATGTATCTGCCGATCCCGATATTGCCGATCACCGATCACAGCACCAAATCCATAAATTCTCCAATACTGTTGTCTCATGTACATAATATCGACATTACGTTATTAAGTATAACAATTAGGAGATGGGAAATTATCATGAATTGACCAGTTTTATTGCAGGCAATCTGCAATATTTCACTCTAGTAGAGACTCTCTTGGAGACAACTTGGACTCAGTTTACATAGAGGAAGTGTAGCTTACTAGCTTAAGCTTTCTTGTGGCAATAATTATGTGTACAACACACAACATGTGCAGCACACCAACACAGACAACAGTAAACATTTCACTGTCTTAGAGTTGGTACAAGTTGTCAACTATAAACTCACTTTTTCCTGTGGAAAATAAAAAATAGATTATGTACATAACACACAACATGTGCACTATAATACACATTTCCCTTTCTAGAAGCTCTTTCTCAGACACACTGTTTAGAGTTTACCTACAAGCTTTTAGTGGAAAATCAAGTAAAACATGTTAAACAAATCATCATATCAATTTTGGTGTCAAATGCAGTATTGGCCACAAATATCGGAAGGCTTTTTCGGCCATTGGCTGATGAGAAAATATCACTATCGGCCCTAAAAAAAAAAAAAAAAAAGCTGTATCGGTCGATCCCTAATCTGGATTATCTGGCAACAACTGCACCAAAAATCAACTCGGTCTAGTTGGCTTCTTTTAGTACCGTCCTCACTATCCGCAACATGTAGCTCTCTTCTCTGATTGTACAGCATCAGGCGATGTGGGAAAGCAGGTGTTTCCAGTCAAAACTCCCAAAGTTCCCATGAAACCGCAGAGAGAAACTCGCCTTAACGGCTGCTGAAATGTAGCTAAACTGGGAAAACAAGCATTCCTCTTATCAGAGGACAAACACCATCACAGCTGGCAAAGGGAGGGAAGTGAAAGGAGACCTGGAGCTCATCTCTTTCCTGTATGCTGAGAAAATAGCCACTGCTGTAATTCTGCAGGCTCCAGTTACACAACAGACGGGGAAATCTGAAACCACTTTCCCCGGCAAACTTCCACGCAGCGAGAGGTTGCGCCCCATGGAGAGCAGGATTGCTTATCCACTGACCAGTGTCCAAAGAAAGTTAAATGGATCTGATAAAAACGCAAAGGTCTGAACAGAAAAGCACATCAAGGGTTGAACCCTTTCAACTGACCCAGTGGGGGGCTTTAATTTGAGCAAAGGCTGCTTAATAGCTTCTCTGAAAAGGTGTTTACTTGATCCCATTGGTCCATCTAGGTGGAAAGAGGATGAAATCTGAAAGCTGGATGATTCATTCACATGTGCTCTCAACCGCTGTCACACATGTGTTGGAGGCCTGCGGCTGTTTTCCCAGAACTCTGAGCAGTTTTGGCTCCAGTGTTTGGCTTAGCCATCAGATACAGTCTCTTAGGATATAAAGCAACCCCAGCTTTTACTTCCTTCTCTTTTTCTCTCAACTCTTTTCACTCATCATCTCCTTTATCTACAAGTTTTCTTCTTCTCTTTATCCAAGCTCATTCTTCCCCAGCTCTTCCCACACCCAGAGGAAGAATCCTCCATCCATCTCTGACTGCTGGGAGCTGGAATTACTGCCAACATCGTCATTCAGGCATTTTAAACCAGACAGGAGAACCAAAAAGTCCAATCAAGGTCTTTTTTAGGCTTGGAGATTTTCCCATTTGGGATACGAGTGAGTCAGCACTGTGGCTGCCACAATGAGAAACTGTTGTTATGTTGTCAGTAGCAACAAGGCATCTAAATATTTATGATTTATTTCTTTTTAAGCCAGACGGCTGCTTTTTAGTTGATGCTGCACTTGGAAAGCAGCTCATAATGTGACGTGGGATGAGCTAATGTTAAATAACTGAACTTCAACAACCACCAATGTAATGATGTGACATTTTGTCACTGTCTGATTTGACTGAAGGAAAAATATAAGCAGTCATTAGTTAAAAAGGGCCGTCACTGCCTCGAATGCTGAGTTTTTGAAGAGATTACAGTATCTATGCAATTCTGTTGGGCCAAAATCTCTCATTCAATAACCAACTACTTTAACTACTCACAAAAAGTGTGGGATGTTCAACTTATGGGTGAAATTTGCAGAAAATGTACAAATGCCTGTAGGGATGCCCGATATTGGAATTTTGACCGATATCCGATATGCCGATATTTTAAAACTCATGGCCAATAACCAATATCAAAAACGATATTAAAGCTGAAAAATAAATTATGTAATAGTCATTCCTTGTTTAAAATGAGAAAAATACTTCAACTTGTGTTATGTATAACAAGTCAAACTTAATCAGTTGTTCAAACAAAACTAATAGGATATGTGTGTAATATCTTAGAACCACCTGGATTTTCTTCTACCTGAGAAGGGAAAAAAAAAATTACCCAAAAACAGGGGATATTTGGTAGGGGTGGGAAAAAATATTGATACACTGAAATATCGCAATATTTTCATATGCTGATATATCAATATTAAAAAACGCAGTATCAATCTATTTTACTCATGAAATCGTGCTAGATTTTTTTTGTTCCGTTACAAAACTCATGGGTTTTCGTGAAATCTCTCGAGATTTCGTAAGAGAATGATGAAATCTCGCGAGATTTCGTAGGTAAAATAGATCAATATTGCATTTTCAAATATCAATATGAAATCTGCATATGAAAATATTGCAATATTTCAGTATATCAATATTTTTTCCCAGCCCTAATATTTGGTTATTAACACAAATGGCTGTGTGTAAGCTGTTCACACAGAATACCCTAAAAGAAACTGTCTTTACAAGTTTTAAAGTCTGTAAAAAAGATTTTTTGAAGAAGTTTTTTTTTGTTTTTTTTAGACTTTAGAAATAGCAGCCTGATCAGTTAAATATTGGTTAAATATTGGTGGGGTGGCCGATACCGATAGGGGGCCGATTATATCGTGCATCCATAAATTCCTGCTATACTGATGTTATATGATGAATGTAGGACATCATGTGATGGTAATTCCGTCATCTCAAACAATGTGTTTAAACTGAATAACAGCGGTTGGAAAACCACAACATACAACATGTCCGCTTCTATAACTTGTTGCGTGTTAGATGTTGTCTTGGTCTGATGATGTCTAAATTTGAACAGGATGTTGAAGAGGAATGTTTAGAAACAAGCTGTCACTCAACCAGACCATTTAGTGGTTCAGACACTTCTTTGTTTTTGGTGTTTTTATGTAGCACTTCATCACATTGTTAGAAGACAGCATTGAAGAGCTGTTCAGCCCAAGTTCACCTGTAAAGGCTGCAGTTGGGGGGTATTTGATAGTGTCTTCTTTACCGATATACAATATTGTCCAACTCTTAATTTCCCATATCTGATAACAACCAATACCAATATATGCAGACAACTGTGAGGTTGTATCTCTCATATTTTCAGAAATACAACTATACTCTACTCCAAGAGCAAAGATCCCAAAATATCCTCAACTCAGACATTAATTTTGGACATCTGGCTGCCAAATATCAGATACTAGCAGGTATTAGCCAACATGTGGCTAATTCTAATGTTTCAGACAATTTGGTAACTTAAACAACTTAAAACCAGACATATTATAAGCAGCTTCAAAGCAAGTCAGTCTGTAGCAGCAGCAGCTGCGTAGTCATATGACTAAAGCCCTATGAAATCAGTTTTATTTTTTCTAAAATTATATTTTAATTTCTACCATTTTCTATGTTTTTCCGTTTTTAATTTTTGAGAATTACGTTTTTATTATTTTACACAAATTTAACACCAATACAGTGTGTAAAACAATTAAATATAGCCATTTTCCCGAGAGAAGCTTAACTTTTTATTGAGAAAAAAAACACATTTATGCAAATTGTTGCTCATTTCCATGATATTCCACATTTATAATGAATACTGTTTTTAATGTCCAATTCAGTGATTCCTTGATCTTGGATTTCATAGGGCTCTACATGACTCTAAAAGGAATGCTGGGATATGGAGTTCTTCCAGAATAACAGGGACTTTTATACATACTGGACCACTGCTACTGGAACAAGACATCGCAGGATTTCGTAAGTAATAATATCAGTCTGAAAAACCAATACTAATATTTTCCAATATCACATTTTAATGCCAATATCGGCAGGCCAATAATATTGGTAATCCGTAGTTACAGTATGTTTTAGATTAATTCTGACATCACATCAAAAGCTAAATATCCCTAATTTTATGCGAGCAGTCTAGCCAGTCTAGCAAAGCAACCATCATGACGTCATGTTCACTTTATGTGATCATTGTTTATTTAAACTCTTCAAAATCTTTTTAAAACAATGATTCGAGGAGTGACTGATGCTGAAATCACCATAAATGGAATTAAACACTTGCCAGCTCAGAAATAATATTGTGAATAATCTCCACTCTTCCTCTGCAACGCTGACAATCTCTCTTCTCAAAAGGAATAACTGGTGTTGGGAACATGAAACAAGCCCCCCCACATACTCAAACCTACTTTCCAGGAAAAATATTGTGTTATTCAGGCCAGTGTATGTGAGGGTGGGGGTGGGAGGGGGGGCGGGAACCAGGTCACACACTGACAGCATGCATCATCAGCAGAGAGGCTTAAATCTCTCAGTTCTGTGGCACGGCCACTCAAAGGGCCAGGGCTGGAATTTCAGAGCCGGACTCAAACGTTACTTGACAAACACATACACAAATACAGGTTTTTAGAGGGGGGGGGGGGGGGGGTAATCAGTGGCCGAGCAGAGAAGACAGCATCTAGATGATGATATGGAATTACTGAGGCAGCTGTTTCCCTTTAGGACCTGCTGAAAGTGAAAAAATAATATTGAATACCACGACCTGGATGAATGAAAAATGTCAGATAAAAAAAATACTTTAGTAAACTTACATCCCTCTCTCTGAGTTACAACACAAACAAAGATCTGCTCTGCTAGCCGAGGACAAAAGGACAAAACCTCTGCCATGAAATATAAATCACAACCTCCTGAAAATGAAATAAGAAGTAAAATAAAGAGCAGTTCAGGGTCTGAACTAAGATGAGCTCAATTTATAGTAGGCTGGAACTGGGATTAGGAGGAAATAATATCAATGAAACACATCTGTTTAACATATTTCTACCTCAGCTTGAGGCTCGCTGTGGATTGAGGATTTATCGTAGTAGTCAGAGCTGCTAACAGGTAAAGACATCCTGAGTTATTCACTGATTAACAGCAGTGAGGAGAGATTACTTTACTACGCATACTTTCTCTCAGCCTTCATGGTCTCTAGACAGTTTCCAACACCTCCTGAAACGATCACTCCATAGAAAGAGTCATGAACAGGTTTCTTTTGTGAGAAATACTTGAGTTGTATTGCTGAGACGACTTGTTGAGGCTTTTCACTGTTATGCAATGAGACTCCTATAATTAGCATGTCTGCTTTTGGTCCCACTGGTACTATAACTGCATGGCTGTTAAAAGAAAGCAAGAAGGTGTGTCTGGTTAAAATGAGTCGGTAGGTCAGTTAGGAAAGTAACAAAATGTCTTTAAAACTGAGAAATGGATGTTGATCGAACCTTCCTGAAACATTAGAGCCTGAAACCTCGGCACTTTGGCAGATTTTCACACTTGGGCAAAACAAAGGCGTCCGTCTCACATCTCATCTCTTCTATGAGCTCTCTCCAACTGGTATAAGTCAGTCCCATGCTGGCTCTTATCTCATCTCTTGCTTTGTCACTTTCTTTCCTCTCCTCTCTTTCTCTGATAATGTGCTCTTGTGTTGAATCAGCCATGGTGTGCGTTATACGGCCAGTGTGTTGATATCCCGTTGCTGGCATGTGATGCGGTGCCATCAAGCAAAACTGAGCCATCATGTGATGCTACAGACCAAAAATGGAACATCAAAATAAAAAATATCTATATTCATGTACAGTTGACCCAGATTTGAATCCCATCTTTGTTGCATGTAAGTCCTCTCTCGCCTGTTAAGCTGCCATGTAATAAAGGCCATTAGAGCCAAATACACAAATGTTGATACTGCGATTTGAACTCCATTGATTGATACGAATTAAGCTTTTTTGTTCTTTAAAAAAACTACATTTCTTTACACCCTAACGTCAGAATATTTAAAAGATTAAACAAGGAGACAAAGCTAAAAAAAAAAAAAAAGAAAAAAGAATGGTGAATAAAAAAAAAGATTGGTGATTATCATGAATGTTTTAGGTCACAGGGACCAAATAATGAACATTTATCGTGCCAGTCCTGATTCAAAGGTTTTCGGTAGGCAACGAAATCTCGCAAGGTTTTGTTCAATCAGCAGCGGTCCAGCATGTAGAAAAGTCCCTGTTATCCTGGAAGAACTTCATTTCCCAGCATTCCTTTTAGAGTCATGTGACTACGGTGCAGCTGCTGCTACAAACTGACTTGCTTTGAAGCTGCTTATAATATGTCTGGTTTTAAGTTGTTAGTTAAGTTACCAAGTTGTCAGAAACATTAGCGTTAGCAGGTATTAGCCAACATGTGGCTAGTATCTGATATCTGGCAGCCAGATGTCTGAAATGAACTCCTCTGGCTGAGTTAAAGATGTTTTGGGATCTTTGCTCACAGAGAAAAAAATACAGTTGTATTTCTCAAAATATGAGAGATACAACCTTACAGCTCTCTGCATATATATCAGAAATCAGAATTTAAAGAGTTGGACAGTATCGGTATTTCGGATATCGGTAAAAATGCCTATATCAAACATCCCTAGTTTTTTGTTTTCCAAATGCCAATAAAAAAATTCAACAAACTTGACAGAAAAGACTTAAAATATAGGCAAAAGGTTTAAAGAAGCATTACTGAACTTTGGTAGATTTTCTCATGGAGGCGCCACTGACAACAACTAATGGGCTCTATGCACAACTCCACTACTTCCTGGACTTACGACAGCTCCTTTGTCTCCTGTCTTTATTACTGGACAAACTGATTAATCCAGGTGTGTCTGCCCACTGTCGTCATAGTTACTGAGGTCAGACACACCTGGATTAATCAGTGTGTCCAGTAATGAAAGACAGGAAAGTTGTCTTTCAGCAGAGTAAAGCTGTAAGGTCCCAGGAAAAAAAGAAAAAAAAAATCAGCTTCAGGATGCTGCTGGCCTTGTACATGAATGTCACTTCTTCATCAAAATGAGACAGAAGCTCATATTTTAGAGTCAGAAAGTGAAAAAGTGCTACTTTGATCTCTTAAATGGCCTTTAATTGCACTTCATAATGGCCGTATTCAAATCAATGCTCTGTTTAAGAAACTTTTTTTTTAAAAGTTAATGTCTGTTTGATCTATGGGGTTGGACATCTGCACTGAGTTAGAAAATCTGAAAACCATAAATAACAGCTTAGCTGCTTTCAACTACAACCTGCATGCATTTAAAAAATACCATCAGGTTCATAGTTGCAATGTGATGGATGTAAAATTAACCAGCATTTCATAACATAAAGCAAATATAAAGATATATATACACCAGATATATTTCTATTCATCACTTGTCCCCCTTGGCTTGATCTTATGATGGAGGGGCAAACTCCCAGAAGGCATTGCCCTCCAACACACTGTCCTCCATTTGAACCAGTAAACTTCAGCTCGCATGTCCACGCACGTCTCCCGGCTGCTGGAACTTTTTATGTCCTCTGGTTCTCACAGCGTCCAGCCTGATCTGTAAGAGCTGCAGTCCAGCGCTCCAGCTCTGCGCCGAGCCAAAACGGCTGTGGAGGCCGAGCAAACGCCTCTTTGTCTGGTCCGCCTCAGCGCGACTGCAGCCAACACATCTGAAGCCCGTCCTCCGTGGAGTCAAACAGTTGTCCAAAGGCCCTTCGGTCGGGCTGTTTCTCAGAGCTGTTAGTCCAACACTGAGCATGTCAGAGCTTCCATCTGCTCTCTGGGCCAAAAAGGAAGGTCAGCCGCCCCCTGGGGAGTTTTCCCTTTGGCAGCTTCTTGTTAAGCATCTCTCAAAAACAAGACTCCTCTAGTAAATCCAACAACCCATGTGAGAAATGATGGAGCCAGGAGTGGAGGTTGCGAGGACTGGACATGTGTGAAACCTCAGAGATGCAGTTTCTCCCACATGAACGGAAGAGAGGGAAAAATTTGTTAAAAAAGAGTCAGGACAGCGTGCCAAGGTCAACACTATTTGCCAACACAGCACATATGGAAACACCCTGGCTGATTTCTGACAATCTCTTTGAGTCTCAGCCAAAACAACATTCTGACTGCACCGTAACGTTTACATGCAAGCTTAGACTACGCCTCCATCATGCCCAGACCCACACCCAGACAACAACAGAGACAATAAACACCACAATCCACACCTCAGCAACAAAGCAAGCCCTTTGTGAGGAAATAGACCTTTTAAATCAAACACTACGTCTAATAATCGCCGACATGCGTTCACACAGGAAGGAGGTGCAGAACAGAGGTAACGGTGAGATGTAGCTGCAGGGGGCTGCAAGGCGGCAAAAATATATGGGTACTGATGACTGAACTCTGCAAGGGGGAGGGGACGGAGAAAGTTACTGAACAGAGGAGCTAATGATTCACAGAACAACCTTTCATTTCACATCACCACTCACCCCCCCGTCCCTTTACCATGCTGGACAGATGGAGTGCGTGTCACATTCAGAGAAGCTGCAGAAGTCTCCAGCTCTGCACCGACTCCAACACAAAAATACTGAAGCTTGACATACCTGCATGTACTCTGACGTTTTCAGATGGAAACATTTCGAAATCAGGAAAGAACACGGTACAACTATAGGTTGACAGACTTGTGAATAAAAAATGTGAGCATCTGGTGGAAGGTGACATACTTTTGAGGTTAAATAAAGAAACAAAAACAGCAGAGGTTTTCATGTATCAGTTTAAAAATAAAACTGCGTCTTTTTATAGTGCTGAGCTAGAAACATCATCATCTACGGCTGTGGAGGCTGTCAGACATCCAAGCCGCAGTCGACATTCATCTTTCTTTCTGGCCCCGGTTTTTATACAAAGTAATCTCATTTGTAAGTTTAATTTAGACTTTTTGGACACCTTTCTACCATTTTATTGCAATAAACTAAACAATGAGAGTAAGGAAATTTGCATTTGGTGGGTTATTTCATAAAACAGCTGGTGTTTTATTATACATGTTGGAAAGCCTGATAAGTCACCTTTAGTGGTGTGACAAAATATTGATACACTAAAATATCACAATAGTTTATGTTGCGATATATTGATATTAATAAGCGCTGTATCGATATTTTTACCAACAGAATCGTGCACGATTTTGTTGTTCTACTTGCAACTATCCAGCATGTACAAAGGTCCCTGCTTTATCACCGATATTTATGTGCAGTCTGCAGGTTAAAGTAGAAAGTGCAAGTTCAAATGTGTTGCCAGGCTTTCATAGACAACCCAGTTGTTTGAGATTATAATTTTTATTTTTCATATGCACCAATATGCACTTTCATATTTTCACATACAAATTTATTTTACTATTTTACTAATTTCACATAAATTTGTGTACATTTATACAATTCCAGCTCATCTCTGGTAATATTGTTTTCAAAAAGACAATTTCTATTATATCTGCACATCTACTCAGTTGGATTTTCCCAAAGTGAGAAATATTTATGTCCAGTGAAACGATTGTAAATGGTTTTATTATGAGATCCAAGTGACAAAGGAACCTGTCCAAGTTTAATAAATGGGACATGGATAAATTACATTTCATTGATTTTTTTATGTTTCCGTCACCTGATGTGTGTACATAGGTACGAGTTTTATTCCAAACTCCATTTTAAATTTCTCTAAAGTGCCTAGAATATCGTAAAATATCACAATGTCACAATATCACAATATTGTATCGTATTGTGACCCACGTATCCCATCATGAAGCCTTTGCCAATACCCACCCCTAGTCACATTTCCAGAGAGGTATAGCTTGTAAGAATCATGCTTCTTTGGAATGAGCAACACAGCTAAATATGTGGGTAGTTCCCCAAAAATATGCCCAGAATCCCCTGCTACATTTCCCTGTATCATTCCTCTTCATGTTGAATTTTTTGGTGGATTGGACAATTGCACTGATCATTTTTACACTTTTTACACATAACATCTTCGTACATTTTCCTCATGCTTGTTGTAAGTCTGGTCCTCTAACTGTGAGATGGCCTGTTGTGTTGCTACACCAGTGAGGGTGGGTTGGTCACCAACACAAACAAGCACACCCAACCTGATCCCTCAGGTGTTTAGTTGGGTTGTAGTCTGGACTCAGGGCGGCCCATTAGTCTTCTCCACCTCCAAATTCTGGAGGTTTTCTGTGATCATTCAGTCATCTCATTCCACAGAAGCAGGATCCTTACAAGTTATACCTCACTTTTAAAAAAAAGGTGACTAATTAAGCTTTCCTACCACATATAATACAACACAAAATTGTATTATTAAAGGGGAGAAACAATCAACTATGGCTGGGAAAAAATACTGATACACTGAAATATCGCAATATTTTCATATTGATATTAAAAAAACGCAATTCTGATCTAGTTCACCCACAAAATCTTTTGTGATTTTGTAAGAGAACAATGAAATCTTGCGAGATTTCACGAAAACCCGCAAGATTTCGTGACGGAACGACGAAATCTCGCGAGACTTTGTTAGTAAAAATAGATCAGTACCGGGCTTTTAAATATAGATTTATCAGCAGATGAAAATATCACGATTGTTCAGTGTATCGATATTTTTTCCCAGCCCTACAATCAACCAAACACAAACTACTTACTAACTTTGTGTGCAAAGTTTATTTATCTGAGTGAATTGTGAAGCTTTGGCCAAAAACATGTCTTTTACAACTCACATTTAACTTCGACCTCCAAAATCTCAGCAGGTCATTCATGCATTTACCTGATGTTGATACTGAATTTTAGGCAAATGCTTGAGGGTGTTTCTGAAATATCACAAGAGTGGGAGGTAGAGACGGGCAGATCTGAATATTAAAAGCTGCAATATTGGTCAGAAACACAGCAGCATTAAACAGAAAAATGACGCCAGTGAATTTGCTAAATATGCTGAACTGCAGGTTATGCATAAAGATGCTTGTCAGCGATTAATGACACAATTAGCCTTGAGCACTCTGACTGGTCGCTCCTGTTTCAAGTTTTTGCCTCCCCCACCTCCCTACCATTTAAAAAAACATATTCCTCCAATAACACTTCAAAAGTAAACATCTGACCAAAACGTCTTGCTTAAAAGTCCTTTTAAATAGATAAATGTTACATTTGAACCAGAAAAACAATAGGGATGCACGATATAATTGGCCCACTATTGGTATCGGCCTTAAAACTGAATATCAGACATCGGCCACCCCACCAATATTTAACAGATATATTTAAAACGACCAGCCTGCTGTTTCTAAAGTAAAAAAAAAAAACCTTCTTCTTCAAAAACTTCTTTTTTACAGACTTTAAAAGATCTAAAAACTAGGGGTGGGCAAAAATATCTATACGCTGAAATATTGCGATATTTTCATAAGCTGATATCATACTGACATTTACAAATGCAGTATCAATCTATTTTACTAACGAAATCTCGTGATATATTATCGTTCTGTTACAAAATCTTGTGAAAATTTACAAAAATTTCACATTTTCATATGCTGATATATTGACATTTAAAAACACAGTATCAATCTATTTTACGAACAAAATCTCACGAGAATTTTACAAAATATTGTGAGAATTTTTAACAGAACAATGAAATCTCGCAAAATTTTGTAAGTAGAATAGATCAATACAGCATTTTCAAATATCGATTTGACATCGGCATTTCAAAATATCACAATATTTCAGTGTATCGATATTTTTTCCCACCCTATTTTTTAAAGTGTCGGAAACGGATAAAGCTGCTATTTGCAATGACTGCTTACTTTTTCAGCTTTAAAGACACACAACGTAACTTTTAGACCTTAAAAATCTGTGTTTCTGACTCGTTTTGATGGCACATCAACATTCATTATGCGCATTTTCGAGCTGTCACTGCCCAGAGGCGTCCCGGGGCTCAGAAACAGCACTATGTAAGATTCCCATCCGGGACGCGACCGTGACGTTGCAGCCAACTATTGGTTGCAGCACCGCGTCACTCACTAGCAACCGGATGTAAACCAGATATCAACATCGCGGGTGTTTTGAATGCGCATCATGTCGAATTCGGTAAAGAAACGCAAGGAAACATCACCGGAGGAAGAGAGGAAAAGAAACAGAGGAAGGGACAGAACAAGAGTCAAGATAAGACTGTCTTTTACTGGCTGGAGTGAGCTTACAGTACAGGTACGAACAAGATGGATGCTAGTTTAGCCGCCGATAGGGAAAACTGCTAAAAGTTCCGTTGTGTGTCTTTAATATTGGTATCAGTTATCGGCCATATGAATTCTAAAATATTGGCATATCAGATATCAATATCGTGCATCCAACACAATGATGAAAATATTCTGTATGCCAGATAACTGGATTTCCTTTTTTGGGATGGCTTTTCCATCCAACTATCTTGTGTAGAAAAGGGAAGATGCATTCAGTCTTTTACAGTAGAAGAAGCTGCATTTCACAAGGAGGAGGGAGAAACCAGTGGGAGAGGCAGAACTGGGACCAAAATACACAACATGTGCAAGAATAAGCAGGAAACAAGGAGTGCATGCACACACACACACACACACACCAACAGCTTTAACGCTCCATATCCTGTTTGGGAACGTGCCATTCTTCCTCGACAGGAGGTTAAAAAGTCACCACTGCAGCACCCAGACAAACCCTCAGTAACTATTTGGCATGTACGCGTTCTTATTGTGACGCTGCACCAGAGCGGAAAGACGTGCAACCGTACAACCAGGAATGTGGACAGGAATGCCAAATAACCCAAGCAGTGGAACCAGTGCCAAGCTGAGCCCACGCATACAAACCGAGTCCTACTTCACACACAAACAGGAGGACTCACGTGATCAGATAAGAATATTGCGCAACTCTCAGGTGCTTTGGGAATGAACTGGGACTGTTCAGCAGATATGTGTGGGTCAGCTGTTTTCTGCATCCAGCCTGTTGTTGTGCTGCTTCATCACTGTGGTCACTGGGTTCAAAATGAGCCCGGGCCAAAATCCAAATGTAAGTGCTGGGGATTTACATCATTGTTAATGTATTGGTTAAAAAAGAGAGTTGTAAAAAGCTTTTTTGACCAAACATCCATAAATCCATCAGCTGCTTCATCAGCACGCTGTTCACTAATCACACGCATGAGAGGGCTCAAATTTCCATCTGTTAAATTAACATTTAGAAGCCCATTTGTGGTATGAAAGTGGTCTGACTTACAGTTTGATGAGATAAACATTGCAGAAAACCTTATTTCCTCCCATGTTTCCTCCAATTTCATAAGAGTTTCTACTAAAGCTGCATTATTTCCCATTCTGGCTTCGCTGACCAGCATCTCCCACATTTAAAGTCTGATCCTGAGTCAGAGTTTCTTCCCTCACTCAGCTGCTGCCATGACTCACCATGTTCCAGACAATGTAAAACAATTTACTTAGATTTCAGGGGAATTTCCTCACTCACAGGTGTCTGACCACGTGCAGAGAGGACATAAAGAGTTAGGTGGGTGTTAGGTGGTGCAAATGCAGTGGCTATTCCACGGTCTCAGGTTTTCACGCTTATAGGTGGCAGCCATATCACTCCAGTTGTTTTGATACCTTGAAAAGTGTGCAAGGGAAAGTTTAACAATTAAAATCTAAACAGTTTGTAAAATGTTATCTTTACAACATCCTAAAGATCCTTAATTTTAATATCGAGTGGGAAATTGTGATGTATATGGCTGCTGCAGCTGATAGTCCATCAAGCTGCCTCCAGTTCTTAGTTTATCACAGTCGAAAGTTTGTGATGACGAAATGTCATATCTAAAAGTTGCATTTGTGATTTCACATCTAATCTGATCAGTTTAGCTGAAATAAACTCAGATATGCTCTCCTGGTGAAGAGAAAAGCAGTGTTTGAGGTTACGCTGAGTTCAAAACAGCCTGTTTCCACAATCTCCGGGATTCAAATTAGGGATGCATGATATTGGAATTTTGACCGATATTCAATATGCCGATATTTTAAAACTCATGTGGACCATTTACTGATATCGATACCGATATCAAAGCTGAAAAATAAATTATGTAATATTCATTTCTTGTGCAAAATTTAAAAATCCCTCAACTTGTGTTATGTATAACAAGTCAAATTTAATGACAGTTGTTCAAACAAAACTATTAGGATATGTGCGTTATATCCTAGAACCACCTGGATTTTCTTCTCCCTGAGAAAAAAAAAATATCCAAAAAACAGGGGATATTAGGTTATTTACACAAATGGACATGTGTAAACTCAGTTCACACAGAACATACTAAAAGAAACTGTCTTTAGAAGTTTCAAAGTCTGTAAAAAAAGAAGTTTTGATATTTAACCGATCAGCAGCCTGATCGGTTAAATATCGGTTAAATATCAGTAGGGTGGTCAATGTCCAATACTCTGTTTTAAGGCCGATATAGGCAGATACCGATAGGGGGCTGATTATATCTGATGGCAGCGCTGTCTGAGGCACAGCTCATCCATACGACCGTGACCTCTGATACACATTCTCTGAACGTGCACAAACTGAAATAAATGGCATGACTGTCAGTTTTGAGCATCTTTCAGTTTCAGTATGAGCCAGAGTTGTGATTGGACTGAGGTGTTTCCCTCAATAACCTTTACATCTACCATCTAAAAGGTTAAGACGTCCGTTTCTGGCTCAAATTATCACCATGGCAACAGTCAATTCTATGCTTCCATGGCTCTGGGCTCACTTTTGTAAAACTAAATTGTGTGACAGAGATTAGAGGAAAAAAAGCTCAAGATATGCGTCGGTAGTAACCACCACAGTGTGTTGGCACCCATCACACTTCACCCAGCCTCCCTCTGTATTTGGGGTATCACAGAGCTCTGAATGTGGAGCTTTCTTTTTTTGCTGGACAAACAAAGCGCGCCCTGTTCTCGGCCTCTTAGCAGCCACTTCACACACAGCACAAGGTGGAAGTCCTGCAAGCTACTCTATTCACCCTTCAGCGCTTCCGCCTCAGTACTGCAGAGACTGTGGATGGCAAAGACAGACAACCAAATAAACATCTTACAGCACGCAGACACAATCTTTGGAGTTTGGTTTTTAACTTAATGTTTTAATTTTGTTGTCTTCATCACTGTAACTGGAACCAGCAGATGCATCGCTAAGGACACTCTGCACACCATGCAAATTTTTATCCAATAACGCAACTCATTTGGAATCACCTTTTTGGTGAAAAAATGCACATTTTGTTGGTAAAACTGCATTATATTTGGTATTTTCAACAGATGCATTCAAAGACAAGGGAACAAATCATTTATCTTCATAACAAACTTATAATTATGTGGCTAGACATATGATTTAAAATAGGATCTTTACAAAGTTGACAGTTAATTATTCAAGTAAAGGAGCCACTTCTCTGAGCTCTCTCCAGCCAGTAAAAGTCCATCCGATATTGTCTCATGTTTTATCTTTTGCTCTGTTTCTCTCTCTTTTGTATCCTTGCTTCCCCTAAGACTGTCCTCTTTCATTTCTCTGCTGAATCATCCATGGTGCGCATATAAGTCAGTGTTGATATCCACTTGCTAGTCTGATCCAGTGCTGTCAGAGTTTCCCATACGCTGACTCAACCGTGGCGGGCTACATTATTAGCACCACACCTTCAAAATGCCAAGAATTAAATCATTTCATATGGACAACATCAAATTTCTTAACTGAAGCCGCATTCCTGGCTCCAGAAGCACAGCAGTAGCAGGATAATCTGCTGTCAGACATCTGCTCTGCACATTATCACAGCATGCGGAGAGGCGGGGCCGAATTAAACTTCATTAGTTAAGCCTACAGGCAGGTAAACTAGGAGAGCATCTGACAGGCTTATTGCAGGTGGAGTCTGGAGAGCGAAAGGGTAGCTGCTGAGTTGCTTTAGGTTTCACAAGTTGAATAGATATTCCAATAAGGAGATGAACAGCAATATGATGCTATGCAGCTGCATAGTAATCTGTCCTAATGCTAACACAGGCTAATGAGGTTGTCACTCGTTTACTAAACAATGTAGGTTATCATTCACGCACCATGATGTATACGTGCACCCCAACCACTCTCTCAATAATGTACATGGTGAATATCAGTGTGTCATAAAACAAGTCAGAAATACAGAGTTTTAAGGCTGGAAACTTATGGAGTGTTACTATTGGGTGACTCACAAAAAAAGGAAAAAAAAAAAATCATTTTTCTAAACAAGGTTCAATACAATGGCTGGTTTGGAAATCTGTAATAAAAATCCTTTTTAAAAAAGCATCAAATGTTCAAAGCAAAACTTTAAAAGACATTTAGAAAGCCGGGGGAACTATTACTTTTAAATATTACAAAGAAATAATGAAAATCTGACCCCTTGGAAGTAAAATATAAAGAACGGAGAAGAACTTCTTGATCAACACTTTTCCATGAGTATTATAGACTTTCTAAAATGGATCTGCATGTCTTTATTACATTTCTGGACAAATACAAGCAATCTGAAGTACGGATAGACCGATACATCAGCCGGCTGATATTTTAGGCTGATATTTGTGTTGTCTTTTTTTGTTTGTTTTTTTACATGTCCTGTCCAGCATCACGGCAGCAGAATGGGGATCTGACTGCTGTGTTGTGCCAGGCAGATAAAGAGGAGCTTTATGGGTATAAGGCTCTTCTTGATGTACAAATATTAAGCTTTATTTATATGTTTTTTGTTTATCTTTGCAATTGTTATGTTATTGAATTTACATATTATTGCTGGACCTGACAAGAGGAAACAGAAAAGGGGACAGAGAAAGGAGAGGGAAAAAGAAAGAGAAAAGAGAACTGCTAGACGAAGAGAGAGCTGCTGCAACAAAATGCCACCTGCAACATCGTCATCATGAAGATGTCTGATAGACAAGCTGGAAGAGAC
This sequence comes from Atherinomorus stipes, assembly GCA_023101725.1. NCBI lineage: Eukaryota > Metazoa > Chordata > Actinopteri > Atheriniformes > Atherinidae > Atherinomorus > Atherinomorus stipes. The sequence goes on along the minus strand of JALJCO010013459.1, from coordinate 106,551 downwards.
GATAATAATCACAAAACCAGACACTGACCACTCATATTTATGCAGATACGCCGGGTGTGTTGGCCAATGCCCCCCTCCCCCCAAGCATAATGTACAGACAGGCATCTATACAGGCAGCAGTACATATATATATATATTGCATGTTTAATGTTTCTATTTTATATTTGTTTAAAGTGCACGGTTTCTCTTTTCTATTTTTATTTGAAGTGCTTCATTTCTTTTCTTCTTTTTTTTTTTTTTTAAATCGTAAAAGATTTTCCAAAACTAGTTTTCATTGTGCCCTTTATTATATTAATTTTGGGGTCAAATGCAGAATCTGCCCCAAATACTGGCAGGTTGTGTCAACCGTCAGCTGAGGCTGATGCGAAAATATGGCCCTAAAAAAAATCTGTATCGATCCCTAATCTGAAGATGCCAGGGGGTAAAAGACAAAAAAAAAAAAAAACCATTTGTTTCTTCCTAAAACTTTATGACAGACGGCTATCCCCTCAAGCTCGTTTCTTGATGTGAATTTGCAAAATCCCTTAACAGACCACCTATTTGTCACTGACCAATCATAACTTGCCAACCCTGATACTTCTGTGTCTTTAGCGTAAAACCTTGAGAGCAGTGCCAGAGGAAACCGCGAGACAAGAATCTAAACCAACGGCATGCAAAATACAAAAGAAACAGAAAAAACCCTTGTGGATCACGCAAACGGGGAGACACAGCTTGTGGAATTTGTCGCACAACATCCAGAGGCGTGCCAGATGTGGCATCAACCGTCGTCAATCACCATGAGCCACACGTAATGTCCTGCGACTTCCTGCTCAGGCTTTTTTATGCTGATATCACGTAGGCTGAAACCAGCATGACAAAAACCACGAACCAATGGCAGCCTTGCCCCTTAGCGTACAGAAAACAAAACAGAAGATGTATTCCAGTCACAGAGATGCCGCCACCAAGCAGACACACCCTGACCAGAATTATAACCGGCCCTGACGCCAGGCAGCGTCTCACCACACACTCAGACATCTCTGGCTTTGGGGATGGATCAGGACTGGCTTAACGTGGAAACAGAAGACAGGGATTACGCAGGAGAGCAAGCAAGACAGAAGATATAAAGATGATACAGACATATAGTTTTTAAGTTTGCTCACTCTACAGAGACGTGTCATAATATTTAAATGGCACCTTTAGGGGAAATCCCTCATTTACGAGTTTCCCTCTCCATTACCCAGGTAGCACAACCCAATACTGGCCCTTCAGGGCCTCTGCTAATCTCATATCCACGAGCAGTGAAGAAACATGATAATGATTCACCTATGAACAAGAGGGAGAGCAATAACACCCCCACATTGTGCAAAGCTCAGAGCCCTGCCTCTATTATTCCAGCAAAGACGCGCTTTATTGCGAAGCAACACGTTCAGACTTCTGCTCACACTCATTCAGAAAACACAACCAGGCACAGATGAAGTTATGAATGGAAACAGCATTACACATTCTATGTTTAGACAAAGCAGCTAAATCATTTCCATTTCTCAGACAGACTGTGCAAATTTTAACCTCTTAAATCCTTAATAAAACGAGAAGTCAAAAATAAGGGGGAACTTCGTCTGACCCAAAGTGACTTAAGCTCATCTTGGAGACTTTGCTGCAGCCACAAAAAGCACACAAACATGCACAGCAAAGGAAGTATGGAAATTCCCAATCACATGAGCCAGTGGAGAAAAAGTCCAACAGCATAATCTAAGCTGGGAATTCATCACTCAGCTTCTTTTCTGCTCATCTGAAGCACCATGGTCCAACTGTCTTTTATATATACTTTTCCAGCAAGGCTCCGGTGGTTGTCATGGAGACCAAAGCAGCCAATAGCGTCCTGATGACCTTGCATTAGACTGAATGCTCCTTCACAGGATACTGCCTCAAAACCTGAAGGAGTGCAAATACGCCTTTTTTGATCTCTTTCTCTTTTCTTCTTTTCTTGTCATCCATCTTCCATTTCTATCTGCCTTCCAGCTGATTTACCAGACCTCTCTGCCTCGCTGTCTCTCAAACCCTTCAGTCTTTCAAGCCGTCTCTTCCTCCATTAAGAGTGAAACCTGACCTTCCGTGTGTCCTTAAAGGATTTTTGACACTTCCAGCACAGTTTCTGCTGGAGGAAGAAAAGCAGACACCAGAAAGACAAAAGCTCTCCCACCATTTCACATCCCATCACAGCAAATCCAACAATTATTTGGCACGTCTGGATTCACTCTTGGGTTCAGCTCAGTTCTAATCTATGTGATACCACATGGCTGGGACTCTATGTTTGATTTGTCTGAGCTCTTAATGACTTCATTGGATGAGCGGCTGGATTTACCTGCACATGGCGAACGCCTCATGCACTGGAGAGACAGTCTACTATAGCCAAAGCCCTTCCTCATCTATGTTCATATTTCAACATATCAATCCCGATATAAGTTTTTAAAAAGTACAATGATGAATCAAAATGTTTTTAAGCTTCGATGAGAAGAATGAAACTGACTGATAATATGCCTGATAAACCAATAAAAAGAGGTACGGGTACTTCAGAGGGATTTAAAAGAGCAGCATGTGTGTGAAAGTGAGAGGAGAAGTGGGAAATGTGGGGCACCATCCTTCACAGCTGTACTGTCTGCGGTGTGCGTGTCTGGGTTTATTTCTGACCTGCGAGATGTGGTTGATGGAGGACTCCATGCGCCGCAGCTGCGAGGCCTGGATGTCCAGCAGCTGCAGAACATTGTTGGCTAAGGCATTGATCTGGTAGGCCACGCTGGCCAGGGACTGGGTGGTGTAGGCTTTGGTCTCCTCCAGCGCTTTCCTTTTGTCCTGGGCCTGTGCACAAATTAGAAAGAGAGGGGGAAAATGATGCATGAATGAATAAATCCAGTTCCTCTTAATGTCTCATGACATTCATGTCCATCTTCTGAGCCTGTATTCAGGTCAGGACTGAGGTTGATTGAGGACAACAAATTAGATAAGACATCCAGTTGTAACCCCCAACTCTCATTCTGCAGATACCATGACCCCTCTGGAGGAATTCAGATGATGCAACACATCCTGCAAACTGCCATATTAAATGCTCTAACTACACAGTGTGAATATCTCACAACTTTTCTAGACCAAATGACTTTGGTAGTGTGAAATTTTTGTCATAGAACCTCATTTTTGAGTTACCAGGGTACTTCTTTAATTACTGGACACAGTTTCAACATGTTTCATCCTCTTAAAACATAGTAAAACATAGTTTTACTTCTTGTATTTGGCAGCAGAGTGATACTATCTCCCAATACATGCACTAAGGCAGGGGTGTCAAAGTGATTCCAGAAAGGGCCGTGTGGCTGCTGGTTTTCTTTCCAACCAAGCAGTAGCACACCAGACTCCACTCAGCTCATCAAGTGAATCCAGTCTTAACTTGAAGACTTGATGAGATGAGTGGAGTCTGGTATGCTACTGCTTGGTTGGAAAGAAAACCAGCAGCCACACGGCCCTTTCTGGAATCACTTTGACACCCCTGCACTAAGGAATTTAATTAGGGCCACCACGATTAGTCGATTAATCGTGATTACGTTGACTATCAAAATAGTCGACGACTAACTTAATAATCAACTAATCATTTATTGTTTTTAAATTTAGTTTTTCCTCTCAAAATTGCCACTGTACCCTCCACTGCCTTGTCTGCCTTTCTGTCTGGTCAGCTTTTCTTGATATTGTCGTAAATAAACACACACACACACACACACACACACACACACACACCCCCCCCCCCCCCCCCCCCCCAGCAGTAAAAACTCTGGACATGTTTTCATTAGATTCAATGGGAAAACGCCCAAACTTTTGACTGCAATTTTCGTATGATCTGATTAACCAACGAATCGCCAAAACATTCAATGAGGGCAGATTTAATTACACCAACATACAGTCAAAGATATGGCCACGTGTGAAAGGCATGAGGATATGACAAATTTGAAAACTATTTCAAATTTTTTCATCAAACTGTCTCCATGAACGTCTTTACGAACTGGAATACCACTAGGAAGCAAACGGAATTCCACAGCTGATGAGAAACTAGTCCCTCAAAATGTAAAACATTGTTTGTGATGCAAAACTAGTTTTATTTGTAACATTGTTCTATTAACACAGCATATACATAGATGGTTTTGCATTATAACTGATTTGCCTTGGGAGTTCTGTGGAGTAGATTGTTTTTTAATGACAGGCTATTTCTGCAACTAGAAATAGATGGGATGAAATATGTTGAGACTGTCTTAAATGATCAATGGCATCCTGCCTTATTCGAAAACGAGACTCAAAAATCCCTTTAATATGAATAAACACATCTGGTAAATTCAATTCAATCGTCCACTTCTCTTCAATGAGTCAGAAAGTTTGGTTTTATGTGGCTGGACAGCATCACTGTTTCACTATGCTATACAGTTACATTATGCATGTAAGCAGACTTGGCAAAAGTTGTTCTGACTTTCTGAAGATCTTTCAATTTTTTTTTCTTTGGACATATTATAAATGCAAAAACTGGACTGAGGTCTTATGAGTGATAAATCGTCTCCAGAGCCAAGCCACTGGAGCATTGACAGAGGATGAAGGTTGTCCCGATTATGACATTTCACAATTAATCAAAGAGTTAAATGCCACGATAAATTGGCCATGAAGGAAACTCCACATGGAACAAAAACAAAGTTGCACCATATTAGTGTATTACCATTTGTGTTGCTTTGTTTGCGCTCCATGCGAGTTGCATGCGAGGCATGTTGAAGTGGGAAAAGATGGGAGGGGGGTATTCCCTCCAAACAAATGGATTAAGTCATCCTTGTTGGATTGCTTTGGTTATAGAAAAAAAGAGAGGTGTCATTGTGGATGATGGTTTGCCATCTTGTTAAGCATGATACACACACCGGCCATTTTATTAGGTACACCTGTCCAACTGCTAGTTAACGCAAATTTCTAATCAGTCAAGACATGGTCAAGACGATCTGCTGCGGTTTAAACTGAGCATCAGAATGGGGAAGAAAGGTGATTTAAGTGACTTTGAACTCGGCCTGGTTGTTGGTGCCAGACGGGCTGGTCTGAGTAATTCAGAAACTGCCGGTTCAACCCGGTACTAGTAAGGTGTACCTAATAAAGTGGCCGGTGAGTGTATATATAAAAAAAAGATAAAATAAACTGAATATGTTTAAACTTATGCAGGATAATCACTCTGCTATATGCTAAAGTAAAAGAGGTAAATGAACAGTAACTGAGTTTAATAATGTTAATATTTACCTAATAAAACATTAAAATTAAAGGTTATTCTGTCGTTATTTATAATGGTGTATGACCCAGGTTGGTCCTTTAAGTGGGCGTAAACATATGTCATATCCTGGTGTTCACATAACCAAGACCAGGCTTGCCGGTGAAAACGTCACACCTGTATCTATGGTTGAATGTAAACCTTTGTTAACTTATGTCGGTTATTCTTAGAAAATCATTGTGAAAAACAATCTCTCATCTGTGGAATAATTATATATATGGAAATTAATCACAACGCACACAAAAATCAAAGAAAAATTGTTGATGACTGATGCTGAAAATCCAATAGGTTTACATTTGAGCGACTTTTGTTTTCAAAGACCCAGATAGGACAAAATTCACCAAAGCTGTGAAACAAATGCACACATCATGACAGTTGTAAATCCTGATTAAATCTGCACCTCCCCCCCCCCCCAAAAAAAAATCCCTACAGGTCAGAACAAAAGGCAGCAACATCCCAAAAAATAAGATAAAATAAAATAAAATTTAAAAAAAAGAAGCTTTGACATGCCGTTCAAAGCCTTTCCTTCAGGCTTATGCTGCATTTAAGTTTATACATACTTCCATAAACCCTTGTACCTATTCCCATTTTCCTGGCAATACAGAAGAACTAATGCAGAAACATACTAATTTCTTTTTGCCTCAGTTTTATTCAGAAACTACTGTTTATCAGGCTAATGGTCCTCCATGATTGCACAAAAGAAACAAAACAATATCAGATGATCTGTAAGAACTGATGACTCATGTCTCTTAAACACATTTATGAACAAACAAGTTCCCGTCATTGTTACATTCTTTGAACCTGTCCCCAGCTCTTGAGAGGCACATCACTTTTAAAAGTAAAGGCCAGGAGCTGTTCTTCAACTAAACCATTATGTTTGATCTCCTTGAGCCCTGTCCTGTGCTGGTCACTCATAAGTGCAGTAGAAAAAGCATGGCCTGGAGGGGCAACGCTGGGCTTTGATGACAGGCTGCCATAGCAGGAGGTGGGTGGTACTAGCACAGGCAGAAGAGCTGATTACTGGGGGAGAAAGAAGAAAAGGGGACATTTGGCCACGAGAAGACACAACCAGATGATTGATTCCCCAGTGGCATCGTGTTAACTAATCCGGAAGCAATCCGTACGGCTAAAAGCTTCCGAACTGGAGAGCTGTTTTTCTGGTTAGCATCGGCCGGGTGAGGAGGTGACGATTTTAGCCGTGTTCCTTTTAGCAGGAATCACAGCAGCAGATGTGTTGAGCTGCAACAGCCTCAGGAAGGAGGGGATTCCTCCGGAGGGCTCAGAGCAAAAGGCCATCTGTTGATTTCACATAATCACTCACACAGACACCCATAGCAGCATGCACAGTATTGTAGATGCTGTAACAGCTGGATGAAAACAGGAACAACAAATAAAAACCAACAACATTATATCCATGAGGGCAATTTAACAAACTGCCACAGATTTTGCTGGATGAAGAGATTTCAAAGTGATTTCTGAACAACTCCTGCTCACCTGTGCAGAACTACTGACTTCCATATGCAAGTCAGGGTAAAGATCTGCATGTAGAGGTGCATCCTTTGTGCTGGAACATTTTACTAATCAACAATTGTTTGTGGTAGTCTAAAGATAATATGTAGTACTATTTGGCCTGTGTTTGTTGAACCCTTAACACACCAAAATTTTTTGCCTTTTTTTGAACCACCATTTTTGTTTTGTATTGTTTTTTAAAAAAAACTGTAGATGCTCAACCCTTTTAATCCCCGTCAACACCTAAGAATAATTTTTTCCAGGACAGTCAGTTGTCAGATTATGAGGCTAAAATTATTTAAAATGAGCAGATATGGCACCATAAAGGTCATTTCTGATCTGTGAACTATTCTCTCAAGTAGGCTTTCAAGAGAAAAACTATTGGCTTTGAAACTAGGGGTGTCCCGATTCTGACATTGGTATTGAAAATAGGTCTGATATCAGCCCAAAAATAAAGAATCTGATTAAAGTTCCAGCAATGTGCCCATCCGGTCCGTTTAGAGTGGAACTCACCATAAGCTCTGCTGATTTTATTTGTCTTCCTGTGCGTTCTTGAGAGAAAAGTATTAGGGCTGGAAAAAAATATCAATACACTGAAATATCGCAATACTTTCATATGCAGACTTCATATAGATATTTAAAAAATGCGATATTGATCTATTTTACCAACAAAATCTCATGAGATTTCATAACAGTGAAATCCCGCGAGATTTTGTGAAAACCACGATATTTCTTGACTGAACGACGAAATCTCATGAGATTTCATTAGTAAAATAGATCAATAACACATTTTTAAATATCGATTTACCAGCATATGAAAATATTGCGATATTTCAGTGTACCGATATTTTTTCCCAGCCGTACAAAGAATGTAGTGTTTAATTCCCGTTTTGTTAAGCTAGTTTCCGGCGCTAATTCCGGCCTGCTAATTAGCATTATGCTAGCAGCTATCAGTGAGTAAAGGTTATTTTCAGGGTCTTCTAATTCACTATTTATTTCATTCATTTGTTGTGATTTCTATGCTAAAGATTCAAATTCAAGCAACCACTATGAGTTGTAAATGAGAATTTTTTTCCTGACCTTTTTTTTCCCCACATACTGTTACTGACTATAGTTTCTGTTTGAGTAATATCACTTCATCAAGCCTTTTCTCGCATTCCATGAAGAAAACGAGTGAAAGTATGTGTGATTCTTGCTAATATATCAGTGTTGACAAATATCAAAGGCTGCAATATCGGTATCATACGACATCCCTAATTGTAACGCACAACAAACTATTTACATATTTACACTTTTTTCTCTGTTTTTCCCTCCTGTTATTTAAAATTATTTATGCTGCTAGCATTTATTAACCATCCAAACAAAACTAACTCAGCTCATTTTTGGCACCTCTGTAGGTCAAAACCATCTTCTTAGCTTCATTCCAGCCATAGAAAACCATAATTTTGGTTCTTTTTAGACAAACATCGAACCTTCTGCGCACTTGTTGATCTCTGGATGCTCTTAATTGGACGTTACCATCGATTTAAGCTCTCCGATTGGCAGAAAATGGCTTCATCATAATTACAGGGTCAAAATCGAGGTCTCTTAGCAACATAGTAGTGATAGCAATCTTTTTTCTTATCACAAAAATGTGATAAATAATGGTGTTAATATGGAGCACTCACTGTAGATTTACCTCATATTGTCTCTGAATAAACACTGGCTGGATTGTAAACCTTCCAAACGGGATATAAATACTTGGAAACCCTCCAGAGATCACCTAAAGTGTAAGCTATTGATCACAATTTCACCCCACAGAGTTACACAATAGCGTTCCTGAGAAACTGTTGACAATATAAGTGACAGCGCTCGTGGGCGCAGGTGATCTAATGGAGTTTTAAGGATTAATGGTTAAAATCCCCTGTAACCCTTAAACAAGCCATCATACTGTCCAAGTAGAAAAAAAAAGATGGGGCGATGAATAAACAGCTTGCATGGCGCCAGCTATAACGTGACACTGCGAAGAGAGAGTAGCCTGAAGCTGTATTTAAACCAGAAGCTGTAAGAAGCGGCCATAAAATTAGTGCAAAAACACTTAACAGTCTGCAGTCTATTAAGAGAAAGTGCAGCAGAGACAAACGTCACAATGAAGTCAGAGTGATTTATCATGAAACATAACCAAGAAACTGGTCTTCTATATTTGACATGAGGTTCGGTCTTTAGCCTCGTACAGAGCTGCTCAGCTTTGCATTTCATCAGACAAAGGAAGTCATACATAAAATTTCCTTTGTGCGTTTGTTTTGTTTTTTCAAAATAAACTCCTAAGCTGCATTAGCTGCTGTTGGAGATGTAAGGTCAGCAGTGGGTGTCGGGGGCAGATGCAACACTTTATTGCATCAATGCCGTCAGTGCTTAAGAGCCTCCTGCTCTAGTTACTGCTCTACAACGCCCATTCATTGGTTCCTGCATCAGATATCGGTCGGCAAATCCCCAAACAAACCAGATTTGCTGTTCGGTTACCCAACAATCAGCGTTGGCATCCATCTTCAGCAAGACAGTAGCAGGAGTACAGCAGTTATTCAGACAAATGAGGGCCAACGGGGCTGGAGACGTTCGCCAGGAAAGGAACAAAGTGTGTGCTTGATCAGTGCCGGATAACAGCAGCAGAGAGCCGAGTATACGCCACCTCAGCGGGAGGTGCAGAGAAACTAGGTGAGCTCTCGGAGAGCTGCAACGCTCCTGGGGCGCTTTATCTCATATTTCTGAGCTGAGTAATGACTGAGTGCAAGACTATGGAATATCCAGGCAGTAGTAGACGGGCTGTCAGCACCTCAGCTGGGTTATAAAAGAGTACAGAGGAATGCATGAGCTGCACACTCACAATAAACATGTAGCTCAGAGCTGAGGCCGAGGAGATAATCAAACATGAACGCAGCAAAAATCTGGTCCCGGTGCAAAAGAGTGTTGCAGAATAAAGAGGGAGTGCCTTCCAACGTGCTGTAATCCATCCAGTCTGACAAGATAACGGCCACAGAAACGCAATCAGGATTTTTAAAACAAGATATTGGGTTTCTTTACTGTGACTGGCTGCTCAGAGAGAGTGAGGGTTAATGGGGGGGTCAAACTCTTTTAGTTTAGGGGCCATGCAAGCGTAACGTGATCTCAATCAGGTCAGACTAGTAAAATATTTGCATTATAACCAATAAATAATAATCACTATTTAAACTCTTAACATGAGTTTAATCATTTAATTTGATACAAATTCAATACACAAAAATATTTTAGAGGATAAATATACATTTTGATTTCTATTATTCAAGTTTTGTTTATTTACTTTTAAAACATCTTATCTTTTTCATTCCAACTAACAAATCCCAAAAAAATTTAATCACAGGTATCTAGAGGGGAAAAATAAAGTTACTGTATGATTACAGTAGCTTGTTAAGATCTACAATTCATTTTAAACGTACATAGTCGTCCTAAAAATTATTCATACCCTCCAATTAAAGAAGGGGAAAATCTTGTATGAAAATCTTGACATTGATTTTGAATTGTGGTTCAACAAAAATATCAAAAACAAACACACAAAAAATGAAACAAGTAAACAAGCATGATGGGACTCTGAAGCTAAAATGTTGTTGAGCAACACTTTGAGACAATCACTGCAATCAGGTGTTTTCTCTAATGTTTAAAAAGACTTCTGCACCTGTTGACAGGTATTTTGGTCCACTGCTCATGGGAAAGGTGCTTTTATGTGTCTGGGACAGCTTTGTTTGTTTGGAAATAATAGTTTAAAAAAAACAAACAAACATAATCTCTTATTTAAAGGGACACTGTGTAATCGGGAGCAGCTCCCTCGTACTTTTCATGCTGCATTCGCGTGAAACCGGGCAGACCGACGACATCCGATGCATGTAAAGTTATCACCGGCCTCTATGTGAAGACGTGGTCCGTCAGTTACAGTGACATCAGTCCACATCTGATTTGTTGTCATGGCGATGTCGTATTGTTTTCCCTGACCCATGTTTTACCGTCTTTCGCTCGGCTTCATTGATTAAAATGACATCTGGTTTGTTACCAACGGCCGTCTGCCCGACTGCACGTGAACCCAGCATCAGTGAGACGCTGCTTTCTCCCCACTGCAGCGCGGTGACTTTTCAAAGGCAATACCTCGAACTGAGCTGAAAACTCTGGTGTGTCCGGTAAGTTTCTGTGGTTTCCTACTTTCACGCTTCTCCTGAACGCAAAAACATGGCGATACGACATGGCAGCCTCCACCGAGCCGCCCCACTCGATGTGTAAATGAATGATACGAACGGCAAATTTAGAACTTAGAGGAGCACTTCAGTTTGTTGATGGGAGTGATTACTGATTAATGAAAAAACACTTTTGAACCAAATAATCAGTTTTCGTGAATAAAACACAGGAGAACTTGCACAATATCCCTTTAACTAAATCATTATTTTGTAAATTTTTATTTATTATTACTAATAACAACAAATAATGTATACATTTCTTTAGTTTCATGTTATTTTAATTACTGTTGTGAATTTAGCATTTTCTTTGATCGTGACACAAACTGAAATGAGATCTATGATGCAACAAAGATAACTTATCTTCCTGCCCTATATATTTTTTTTTTAAATCTAAAAATAAAGAAATTAAACATCAGGTGGACAAATTAGGAATTGAAGTTATTTTTTTTCCAACTATTTTTCATATTTACCAAATACATCCCACTGGCCAGATGGGACCCTCTGGCGGGCAGGTTTTGACACCCCTGGTGCAGAAAGTCACCCTCCCTGAGCACTGAAATGGTTCAGGGGTCAGTGGAGCTGCAGCTGACCCTCCACCCAAAAGTCTGAGCAGAACTAAGAAAAGCACATGACTAAAAGAGGATGGAGGGAACTGAGAGACACAATCCAGCCAATCAGAAGTCCGACACTGGATTTGCCTGATCAACACATGAGCTCCCACTTCAAGAGGGGGAAGCATACTCAAACATACCAAAGAAAGGATTGGGAATGTTTGGAATTCTGGGACGTCATTAATCTTCAAACTTTCAAGAACTTTCAAGAGGGTCATCACTAAGAGACAGGCCTCAACATAAGGAGCAAAAGCTACGAGTAGAGCCGCCCTGTGCAGAGCAGAAAGAGTGTAAATCCAGCTGAAAGGTCCTACAGCTCACATGGCGCTTTGCTCCCTGTGATGTATCGACTGCTGACGGCTGCAGAGTGGACAGGGCGAGATAATCGACACAGGAGGCAGATGAGTCGCTGTTTTGTGGGTTGTTGTATCGAGCTGAGGCCTGACGCCCAGCAGCTGATAGGCTGGAAGCTGGAGCTGATTAATATGAGGTTACAAGACGGACGCGTTTAGGATCCGACCGAGCGCGTGGTGCCATTTCCTGATCATTTAGTTCCTCCCGTCATGGAAGACGCTGATATATCAGAAAACCAAATGGAAGAGAAAGCTCTCATAGCAGTCTGAGACAGACAGTAATTCATTATCGGCCCATCGCCTCTGGATGGAGGAAGTGTGCTATTTTCTTCCTCTGCTTCTTATCTAGTTCCCAATTCAGTTATAACTACCGCAACAGTACTTTGTTTTAGGTCAGGAGAAAATAAAACCCAATTATGAAAGCTTTATAATAGAGAGAAAACTGAGAAAGCCCGCAACTGACAAATAATCTCCTTAACTTTCCAGATGATGCCACTGCTGGAACTCTGATTTAAGATTACAGGCAATGATTATTTTCGTAACCTGCACGTCCCTTTGTCACTTAAAATATTTTGGTGTAAAAAGCCATGAAATAGTATCCGATACCTGGATTGGATATCGGCTCTGATATAGAGTAATTAGCTGGATCACATATCAAATGAATAGGGATGCACAATATAATCGGCCCCCTATTAGTATATCGGCCTATATCAGCCTTAAAACTCAGTATCTGACATCAGCAACCCCACCGATATTTAACCGACAAGGCTGCTGTTGCTTCAGTAAAAAACAAAATCATCTTCTTTTTCTGTTTTACAGACTTTAAAAACTTCTAAAGAAAGTTTCTTTTAGGATGTGATGTGTGAACAGTTTATACACGGTCATTTGTGTAAAATAACCAAATATTAGGGCTGGGAAAAAATATCAATACACTGAAATATCACAATATTTTCATTTGCAAATTTTATATTGATATTTGAAAACACGATATTGATCTATTTTACCTACAAAATCTTGCGAGATTTTGTCGCTCTCTTTCAAAATCTCACGAGATTTCATGAAAACCCGTGAGATTTTATAACAGAATGACAAAATCTTGCAAGATTTTGTTAGTAAAATAAATCAATACCGCATTTTTAAATATCGATATGATATCAGCATATGAAAATATCACGATATTTCAGAGTATCAATTCAGTATTTTTTCCCACCCCTAGCAAATATCCCCTGTTTTTGGATATTGTTTTTTTTTTTTTCCTCTCTTCTCAGGGAGAAGAAAACCTAGGCGGTTCTAGGATATAAAACATATCTTATTAGTTTTGTTTTAACATCTGTCATTAAGTTTGACTTGTTATATATAACACAAGTTGAGGTATTTTTATAATTTTGCACAGGGAATGAATATTACATAATTTATTTTTCAGCTTTAATATCGGTATCAATATCGGTTATCGGCCACATGAGTTTTAAAATATCAGCCAAAATTCCAATATCATGCATCCCTACAAATGAATGAATCTGATCCAGCATATCAATCCAGTAATTAAAAGAAAAAAATAATAATATCATACACAGCAATACGGTTACAGCGATGTAGTCACTTCAATTCTGTTTGCAACGTAGTTTGTAATACTTTTACATCATCACACAGACCAGAGAAGGGTCATTTTTGCTGCTAATGTACACTTTGTTTATAAAGATATTTAATTCATTTATATCTGTGTTGATTTGTTACATAAAAAAAAGGCTAAATGTCTATGTCAAGACCGATGTACTCACTCACATGGCAAAGTATACGGTTCTTTCATTCAATAATAGTACTGGACTGGTATCAGCCAATATGCTCAACCCAGGTATCGGTATCGGATAGGATCGGAAAAAACTGGATCGGTGCAACTCTAAAGCCTCGTTTCCACCTGCAAGTCTGGGTCGTGTTGGGGCGGGTCAGGTGGGTTTTGGTACGGATATGTTGATTTCACGTTGCATCCCCACAGCAACCTGTACCCTTCCCTGGAGGCGGAGTATTAACCGGATAGTGCTGCTACGTGATCACAGTGCAACTCCTTTTAACCAAAGCACCACACCAGACAGAAACAAAGGAGTCACCCCTGCTTTGTTTTCATGCCAGGTCATGCGGGAAGTGATGTAATTTTTTCAACCAATCAACAGATTGCAGTGCGTTAAGCTCCACCTCTTTGGTACAGATCGGTTTGATCAGTACCCCTACAGAGGGGTACCAAAGAAGAAGGACGGGTCAGATAAAAGGGTACCCGTCTCAGTTTTTCTCCTCACAGGCGCAAAAAAACACGGACCGACCCAGACCCACTGGTGGAAATACGGCTTAATAGTATTGTCCAAAGATGTGCTTAAAAGAAAACGTTCCATCCATCCTGTACATCCATACAGCGGGGGGAAAAAGTATTCAACACGTCAACATTTTTCTCTGAAAATATATTTCTAGTAGAGCTATTGACATCAAATGTTCACCAGATGTTGGCAACAACCCAAGTAATTCACACATAAAAAGAAATCCTAACATTTATGTCCATAAATCATGTGTATTATAGTGAAAAGAAAACTACATTACTTTGAGTGAAAACCAGAGGATAGCAGCCAAGATCTGTGCAAAAGCAGAACCTGAGCAGTTTTACAGATGTTTTAATAGAGGTTACGCAGGTAAACATCTGAAACCAATCAGCAGATTTTGAGGAGTATACAGTATAGAGTACCTCTACTAATCATCGGGAGTCGGGAAAATTGAGGGATAGCCTCTAAATTCACCTTAGAAACATGAAGATCCAGAAAGAAGTGAACCCCAAGATAGTATATGATGGGAAGAGTGAATACTTCCCCATAAAACCTCCTTCATCTCCATGGAAACTACCAGAACCTTCAAGGTTCATGTCAAACGAAGGCAAAGTCAGAGAAGAACACGTTCTTTTAGGTGGAATTAAATTTTTGACCACAAAAAAACAAACAAAAGTAAGACAAAGTAAGATTCACAATGTCATTTGTGTACTACTTTCTCATGATGCACCCCACACGGGAGACTCTGGTCAAGAAGAGGTCAAGCAAGCACCATAACTCCTAACCTTTTCTTATACAGTAAAACCTGCAGGACCTGTTCACCAACCCACCCATTCCCCCTGAAACCGGAAGCAGAAAACATCCACACCTTAAAACTGTGACAACATCAACGCCAACACACACACAGCTGGGGTGACAAGATACTTCAAGTGAGATGGAAAAGTTTAAGGAGAACCAGAAACAAACTTCAGTTCCTCCTTGAGGAAGAAAAAAAATTATTCTGCAGTATGACATGAATTCTTAAGTCATCCTCCTCCTCTTCCTCCACCAGGGCAGATGGAGGCTGAGTGAAAGGCCATAAGGTCCCCCTGACCTTGATGAACTGCCAGCAGGCTGTTAAAAATTCCTTCAGTATGTCAGAGACGAAACACAAAGGGGAAGTTTGCACACGGAGGAAATTCATTAACCTTTACCGAGTGACTTGGTAATTGGTTGGATCAGACTCATGAAGATAGAGCCGTATATAACTGGTAAACAAAAGGATTTCCTGCCTGCTAATGGACACGAGACAGACTCTGATTCAAACTCTTCATAAATCCGGCTAAAAGCAGAAACAATGATGTCAGTATTAACCTCATTTCTAAAAAATTCCTACTTTCTAACTAAATCTAACAGGTCGGTCTGAGCCAAAGCGACCCCGGTCCGCTGAAGGGAGGAGTGACAGGTGGTTGAAAGGATGAATGGGTCTGGCTGGTGGGCTGAGAGCCGCCAGGCCTCTCCATGCTGCAAGGAAAACCAGGCCACTCCGCACAGACACGGAGAGAGAGGAGCAAGGACAGGAAATGAGGACTTGGACTAACCCAGAAAGACACGACTATGTTGAGAAAAACTTCATATTTATCACCTTCAGGCAACACTGGCCTTCTTCCAGTGGAAAAACTGGCATGATTGCTCCTGGGAAAACCGTGCAGACCAGGTATGGCAATGTTATATGAGCAGAAAAGACATCTCTGCTTCCTTTCTGGTCAAATTCCTTATCAGTGCACATCTGAGAGGAGTTAAAAACAGCTAATTCAGAGGGGTTATTATCTCTTCAGTTTGTTTACTGTAACTGTACCAGGCTCATCTATGCAAAGGGAAAAATAAGTGGGCATCATGCTGGCTCAGCAGGCCGAGTCTCTAGTTCCCCTTTCTTCCTTGTTGTTTACTGCCAAATAAACGCTGATGCCACATTACACAAACCGCTCCTTTCTTTAAGCCTTCTGTGAGTTTAACTGGTGCCTGAATAAGAGCAGATATGCATTATAACGTGGTTTAACTACAACGAGCGCAATAAAAGCTTCCAAACATGCGTTAAACCATCCAAAACCAAAGATGGACAGGTGGTAACTAGGGATTGACTAATATAGTTTTTTTTTTTTTTTTTTTTATGGCTGATACCAATATTTTCCGATCAGCTTCAGCTGATACAAACAGACAATATTTGGGGCCGATATTGCACTTGACTCCAAAATTAATATAACAAAAGGAATGAAAAGTTATTCCATAACTCTTAATATAAACAAGAACAAAGCACTTCAAATATATGAAATGAGAAACAGTGCACTTGTAAAAAAAAGATTAAATAAATAGAAACATTAAACTTGTAATAAATATAAACAGAAAGAAAAAGTCTGTAAATTATGCCAAGTGGGCGAATCGGCCAACAAACCGGATGTGTCCACCGGTGCCGATAACGCATCGTCTGCAGAGGTTTGCTATGCCTGCTACTTGAAGTCTAACATTTAAATAAGAAAATGTATTCTTTAGGGATGCACGATAACCATTTTTTAAAACCGATTAGGGCTGCACAATTAATCGTTAAAAGATCGTGATCTCAGTTCACACATACATGCAATCTCAATTCTACCCACAACAATTCTGAAACATTTTTAATCATGAGCTTATCACAAATAAGTTTCCATTTTTCCCAGATTTTTTCAAGCGCCCTCAAATGCAACACTGCCGTTGCCTCCCCACCCCCTAACCAATGTTAAAGAATTACAACTATGCATCTGCCAAAGAAATGCTCCAACAAAGCTCTTGTGCAAACACATGCTTTATTTTGAATTAACTTTTGAATAGGTTGTTTTGTTTGTTTTGTTAAAGTTTATTTGTGCAATAAATACTTTTGGGGGAAAAAAAAAATCGTTTCAGAGAATCGTGATCTTAATTTTAAGCAAAAAAAAAATCACGATTCACATTTTTACCAGAATCGTGCAGCCCTAAAACCGATACCGAAAACCGATGGCTGCACGGTGGCATGGTGGTTAGCAACACCGCAGCCTCGCAGTAAGAAGGTTGCTAATTCGATTCCCGGCTGGGAAGGAGGTTCGAACAATTCCATCCATCAGCGGCCTTCCAGTTTGCATGTTCTCCCCGTGTATGCGTGGGTTCTCTCAGGGTGCTCCGGCTTCCTCCCACCATCCAAAGACATGATGTTAGGTTAACTGGTCACTCTAAATTGTCCCTAGGAGTGAATGTGAGTGTGAGTGGTTGTCTGTCTCTGTGTTGGCCCTGCGACAGACTGGCGACCTATCCAGGGTGAACCCTGCACGACCCTGAACTGGATAACTGGTACAGAAATGACTGACTGACATGACCGATAACTAATAAATTTCAGCTCCTAAAGGCCGATACTGATGATAACACACATACATACCAGTTATACCAAATCAAAAATTCCAACTGTATGGGGTAGTTCGTGTCTGAAATAAGATGGGGAAAGTGGTTTGGAAGCAGTTTGGGGTCTTCCCTGTGAAGCAGCAGCTTTCTTTCCCTAATCGCAATATCTCTGCGAGAAAAGCTTAAAAGTGGGATTTTCAACTCCCGATCTTAAAAATTCCAACTTTATGGGACATAAGTTATCAGGGTAAGTCGTCATGATATCGGACTTATCAGAATGACGTCATAATTTCCTGTTATCGGCCCGATAATTATCGTGCATCCCTAATATTCTTACAACAAAGAAGAAACTCATGAGATTTTTTAAACACAGGTCTGGACAGACCCGTGTTGAGCCATTCATTCATTGACAGCAAACAGGAAATAGATTAAGTTATTTACTGAAATCAGACCTAATATCAATGGAAATGCAGACAATCTTGAGCACCTTTGTTCTTCTACAGAGCCTGAAACAACTTAGACAAATCTGTCGGGCAATTGATGTAAATGTTTTTAATGAATAGTTCTCCTGACTTCTTGAAGGGCTTTTAAAAGCTCTTATTTGGATGTTTCCTGCTTTCGTTCAGTTCTCTGTCCAGATGATCCCACAGTTAGGGAGGATTCACCCCTCCATCAGACCTGTTGCCACTGATTTTCAGTCCAGTTCTTGTATAATTTGGCATCTCAACCTTTTCACCCCTATTCCCTTCCTTAATAACAGCGTCTTTATGAGACTTCAGGGAACAGCAGACGGATCAGCTGGGAAAAAATATTGACACACTGAAATATCATGATATTTTCATTTGCAGATTTCATATTCATATTTAAAAACGCAATATTGATCTATTTTATCAACAAAATCTTGAGAGATTTAATCACTCTCATACAAATTCTCGGGAGATTTCATAAGTAAAATGGGTTGAAGCCACGTTTTAAAATATCGATACGATATCAGCATATAAAAATATTCTTACCACCCCTTATATTTGGGTATTAAGACAGAGTATCTTTGGCTTTTTTTTTCATAAATGCAGTGAAAAAATGGTAAAAACTGGTTCTTTGCCAGGGTGTCAGTCATATATAGACCTTTCACTGGTCCATCCATTGAGTCAGGAGTTTTTTGAAAGCTTGAATAATTCATAGGTCAGTGTTAACTAGCTAAAAAAAGATTTTTAAACAGTCAAGCACAAGGTGTGGACTGAAAATGAGAAAAAAGTGGGGGGGAACAGCAAATGTTCAAAGAAAAACTTTGAAAGACCTTCAGAAAACCTGGAGGGCTACCGATTAGGACCACTTTAAAAGATTACAAGAAAACCTGGAAGCAAAATATAAAAAAGGAGGGTTGGCTCCACACAAGCTCTACAATTAAGAACAGTAAAAGCACAGCCTGCTCAGTGTGTCCTGCTTACATGGCCAGGTGGCCTACTTTGCATACGTGTGTCCTTGTCACAAAGGTTAAACACACTTGCATAATAAAAAAAAAAGAAAAAGAAAAAACCTCAGCTACAAAGCTAAAATAAACAGACAAGTTTAAAACCAAAATCCTACACAGATCAGAATATTCTGAGTTTGAGTCTTCAAGTCAAACAGAGGTTGTGGCTCTATTATTAAGCCACTTCCTGACAGAGAGAGAAAGCATTTCCAGGGAGCCAATCTTCAGAGTCAGCAGGGCAAACAGGAAACATAACTCTGACCTGTCAGTGTGTCATATGCCACACACACACACACACACACACACACACACACACACACACACACACACACACACACACACACACACACAGGGTTGAAAACACTTTGTTGGGCAAAGACAAGTCACTATGAAGTTTAGAAAGAGGGTCAGAGATCTTTCATTGCCCTCACCATCTGCTTCAGCCCGCTGAGCTGCACAACAGTTCGCACTTAACACGACAGCAAAGCCTGTGTGACAGGAACACGGAGGAAGAGGAGAATGGATGGAAATGTGAAGGAGGAGTGCTGAGAGGACGAGCCGATTCAAGCTGAGACATGTTGATAGGAGCGCGGTGCGGTCGGCAGCTCTGTGTGCATTTCTATCCGAGGCAGAGTATCTGCAGCAGACAGAGGGGGCTTATGAAAACAGCCCTGTTAGTCTGACACCAGCTCCTCTCACACAGCCACAAACATGCGCTGAAAGGCTTAAAATCCTGCTTTCTGCGCCAGCACTTTCAACAAGGTGCTCGGCTAAAACACCAGGACAGAATCAAAACGCACAACAAAACTTCTGCTGCTGGAGGTGCAGCTAAATTTACATCAAATACTGCAGGGGAAACATCATTCACTCTTGCTGCACTCTTTACCCTCCACTTTATACAGATAGTATTTGAAGATGCTTTGCTGCTTTTTTGGGCACATTTCACAGCTTGTTAGTTTGGTTTCAGTTGAGGTTTTAATGTCTCATGTTGCTATTTTTGGAGCTACCTCTGCCAAACAATCTATCATTTTGGTATAACATTATTTTTTTGTGTCCGACTTCTTTTAATTGATTTCTTAGGTAGGATTCAATGATAATATTCCGGATGGATAATTCATTTTATTTTTTCTCAGCGGGTTTTTTTTTTTTTATCGTTTTTTTTGTCTGTTTCCTTTTTTTTTTTTCTTTTCTCTTTTTCTTCTTTCCTGTTCCATCCTTTTTCTTTTTGTTTTTTTCCTCCCTTCCCTCTTCTCCTACTCTCCTTTCTCTCCTCTTTTCTTCTCTCGTCGCTTTTTTGATCTCCCTCCTTGGCCCTTCTAGCGCTTCCCCGCCATCCCCTTCTTGTTTCTGGTTTCCTTTCTTTGTTTTGTCTCTTTTCTTCCTCAAGTGTCTTTTCCTTCTCTCTCAGTCCCCCCCCGAGCCCCTCCCCCTCCTCTTTTTCCCCTCTGCCTATTTTTCTCTTTCTTTTTTTCTGGACTTTTTTGAGCGCATGATTGAATGTAAAAAATCGTGATCATACATTAGCCCCGCCTTCCTTTTTTCTCCCCCATCCCTCTTCTGGCGAACTCAGCCTTTGCTGCTTCTCTCCGGTTGGTCTGTTTTTTGTCCCTGGTCTTTCCCTTCCTCTGCGCTCAATCTCCCTTCCTCTTCCTCTCTCCCTTCCTCCTGACCAGCGTTTTTCCTTTCTTCTTTTATTTTCAGCGTTTTTTTACGAGGATTGACGGGGCATGCCTGATCTTTTTTTTAATTTTGTCTCCTTTTTTTTTGACGATCTTCTCATTCTTTTTGTGACTAGCTCTTGTTTTGGTCTCTGTGGGGAGCCCAGGTAGCCGTGTAATTTTGGGGAATAGAAAAAAACAAACAAACAAAAAAAAAAAAAAATAAATTTTTTTTTTTTCTTTTTTAAATAGAATATTTATAATATTAAAAACATTAAAAAAAATAATACAAAAAATAAAAATATCATTTCCCCCCCCACCCCTTTCCCCTCCCCCCCTCCCTCCTCTTCTCTTTTCTCTCTCTCCTCTCTCTTCCTCTCCCCCCCCCCCCCTTCCTTCCCTCTCTTTCCCCCATTTCTCTTCTTTTTTCATTATATTCCCTCCCTTTTTTTTAAAAAAAAAAAAAAATTAAAATTAAAAATATTTTTTTCTTCAAAAAATAATATTTATTTAATTTAAAATTATAAAAAAATTTTTTCCTCCCTCTTTTTTCTAAAATCCCACTCCCCCCCTTTTTCTAAAAAAATAAAATAAAAGAAGTCACATTTACAGACCTTAAATGCACCTTTTGTCCTGGCAAAAGTGCAATTTAACCACAAATTCTTACATGACAAGGCTTTTAGTGCTAAACCTTAGTGAGTCTAAATGAATTTACTTGAGATTTCTATCATAAAAATGATGAAGCTTAAGTTTAAAAATAATAACTGATAATAAACGTGATTTTGTGGTGATTAATGGGGATTATTAAGCAACACTTTGTGGATTTTTGTCTCCTTTTCCATCACAGAAACAGTTATTTAATACTAAAGGTTTATCTTAATCACAATACACAAACTCTGCTTTAATAAATTTCCCCTCGGGGATCAATAAAGTATCTATCGTTCCTCACTTTCCTCACTAATATTGTTTAAAATATAAAAACTTGTGATTTAACAAGGAAAAGTAAGACACTTTCAATCTTGCACATAATTTTCCACAGACCAAATAGATGCAAAGACTACCAAATCTTACTGATAACTAGGGCTGTCCCGATCAGATACCAGTATCGGATATCGGACCGAAATTGGTTAAAAAACAGTGGATCAGAATGCGTTAAAATTTGCTGATCCAGGCTAGGGATGTTCGATATAGGCTTTTTTTTTACCGATATCCGATATACCAATATTGTCCAACTGTTAAATTCCGATATCCGATATCTACCAATATAAGCAGAGAGCTGTGAGGTTGTGTATCTCATATTCTGAGAGATACAACTATATTCTGCCCTGAGAGCAAAGATCCTAAAATCTCCTTAACTCAGCCAGAGGAGTTCATTTTGGGCATCTGGCTGCCAGATATCAGATATTAGCAGGTATTAGCCAACATGTGGCTAATTCTAATGTTTCTGAAAACTTGGTAACTTAACCAACAACTTAAAAGCAGACATATTATAAGCAGCTTCAAAGCAAGTCAGTCTGTAGCAGCAGCAGCTGCACTGTAGTCACATGACTCTGAAAGGAATGCTGGGATATGAAGTTCTTCCACAATAACAGGGACTTTTCTAGATGTTGGACTGCTGCTAATGTAACAAGATCGCACGAGATTTTATTGTTCTGTAACTAAATCTTACGAGATTTCATTTTTCAAAATATCAGCCCAAAAAACTGATACCAATATTTTCCGATATCATATTTCAATGCCAATATTGGCCGATAATATCGGACATCCCTAATCCAGGTGCGCTGATCCATAAAATCCAGCCCAGCTTTTCTTTCAAGCACTTTTTCTTGACTGGGTCTTTAATTTATTTAATTTATTGAAATTATTTTGCATATTTTACCCACTGGTGAATATTAAATGGGTCAGTTTTTTCTCAGATTCACCGTCATGAAATCATTTATTTAACATGTTAACCAGGGTTTTTAGAGGTGAGGTTCTACAAAACATACCGAACATAAACTAAGAATAAAAATCAATAATCAGATCAATATGAAGAATCTTTGGCCCAAAACACAGCTGAGTATCTATATCAGGCATTAGCCGATATTTGACCTGTGGTATTTTGGGACAAAGACTGGTACTGGTATCGGTATTAGAAGTTAAAAAAAAAAAGTGGGATGGGGACAATCCTACTGATAATCATCTGATTCATATCCTCAGGAGTAACAGTGGGGAGTATATGGTCTGATAACCAGCCTCACCAAATGTTTATCTCCTGTTATTTGGTCCGAAAAATGCACATTGACTGTACTAAACATCAGGAAAAGTCAGGACAACACCTCCATATTGTTTAACATTAACATGCAAGTTAACAGAATTCCCAACACTGTTCTTTTACTGGAGAGAAATGAGACTGCAACGCCTCAGTTTCATGTTGCAGCTGGCTGTGGGTGATTCCACAGCAAGGAAACTCCCACAGCTCGTTCCCCACAGCATGTCATTTCACTACATGATCAGCAGATCTAGATGTTGAAAACGCATCGGGGAAAACCAAACTCTTCAGCATGGGAAAAACTAGACCCAACTCAAAACGCTGTCCTGTGTCATCTGAGCTTTGCCCCAGGACGAGGAAAGAAACTAAATTACAGGGAGTCCTTGGGGAGTACAGCTGGAATGGACACACCCTCTGTAGCTGATATGGTGGGTTCCTGTTGGAAGGGAAAAAAAATGCTTGTGCACCGGCGCTGTTTGTCAGTCTGATTTAGTGGCGCACCACAAATGCTGCTGCCCTAAAATCTAAAAGGCAAAGCCAGTCTGCCTTTGTAAACATGCACCATAGTAACCATGCACTGGTTCATCAACTGCTAAGAACTTTAAAAATAAAATAAAATTGAAAAAAATCAAAGCAAGCCAAAAACATGAAAAAACTCAATACGTCCAAGCTTTATTTACCAACAGTGGTCTTAAATTCCTTCTTCTGTTTCACATATAAGCTACAAACTCAACACAAATATCTTCAACTTGTAATAAAAAAAAACAAGCTGCTCTTACAAATTTCCATGCATACAATCTCCACTTAAGGGTATTATAATGAATATAAAATAATGCCTCAATAATATATTCTTTAAAAAGTGCACTGACAATCTTTTGCACTGAATGCTTACATTTTACAACCACTATAATGAAATCCCAATAGAGACTTAAACTCTTTTTGTGGTATTTAATGGTGAGTTTAATGACTTCTTGAACTGTAAAAGGTTGTGTATGTCACTGCTAATTATGTCAACTTGTAGTTTTACCCACAGTTCATCTCCAAATAAATCAGACAGCAAACTGCAGAACTTTCTTGCTGCTGGTTGATAATTCAATTATTCTCAGCGGCTGCAACATGTTCAATGTCCTGCTGTAAAACTCAGGCCTCCCATCAGTAGTGAGAGTGGGAGCAGTTTAGAGCCGATCCACTGCTGTAATAAAAAGTAGACACACCCTCTGTGTAAGCGGTCTAAATGTGATCAATGGTGGGAACAAGCAGAAGCTATCGAAATGTCCCACAGCCGCGAAAGCCCCGTCATCAAATTGTTATCACGGCTCACAGCTTTTAAAGCTCGTTTCATGCCCGAGACGAGTTTCTTTATCCACATTTCCTGTCCCAACAACCATTCAACCCGGAGCTTTTCGCGACAAAAGGCGGACAAAACAGAGATAACGTGGTGGTTAACTCACTTACCTGGACATAATTGTTCTCGCAGTAGTCGGCGACTCTTGTCAGGTTTTCGTAACTCTCTACAAGCGCTCTTTTACCGGCCGGAATCTCTTCCTCTAACAACATTTGTAGCTCTGCCATCTTACATCTCTCCGCAGAACCTCCCTTCCCTCTGCCTTCCCTTTGATTGAAACAGCCACCAGCCCAGCTCTGCCTCAGAAAAAAAGTCCTTTGCCTGCTATTGTGGGATTCCTGCCCTCGATTTGGCGTAACTTCAACACAAAGATCGTCTATTGTAATGAACAGTCACTCAAATGGGAAAAACGCATCCAGCATACTGCTCCCTTGTTTTAAAACTTGGTCATAAAAATCAATTTTAATGTTTTCCTTTTACTTAAAATTTAACAAATCAAAAAAAAAAATCTTGTAATGGTATTTTTGTGTAAACATTTTCCCTTCATGTTTTAACTGAAAAGAAAATAACAGAAAAATTAGCGTGGACTGAATAGATCACACAATCTAATGAATAAAATCAAAAGTTTAGCCAAATCATAATGTTGTACTCATCTTTGAGATATTTTAAAACTTATTAAAACAACTAATTGATATCTTATTATTTATTTAAAAAGGGCAAATAGGAGAGCAAGTTGTGGTATTTAATAAACAAGACAGAGTGGGAGTTCTTACTTTTAAAGCTTTTCTACCTATCAAACTTCCAGCTGAAAGAAAAAAAAACATTGGATGTTAGCTAAAGCATTATGGGAAGTGTAGTTCAAAACGCAGTAAGTGGTGCATGTTTTGTGGATAGCATTTAAGTAACAGATCTTCTGATAACTTTAACACCTCGTGCTTTTTCTTGTTCATATAATAAGCTTTTGGAGTTAGATTTAAACCTGCTTGCTAGGCTCGGAACTAGCCTGCATGTACAGACATTAGCTTGAAGCGACGCAGAGGATTGTGGACTTTGTAGGAATTCGGTAAAGAACTACAATTCGCAGAGTGCACCTCTGCTTAGCTTTATATGCTGTTCATGGCGTCTGGCCGAGGGCTAAGGACAAGTCGCCTTCTGACGAACAGATAGGCCGAACAATTTCAAGGTAAGTATATTAGGTTCAGAGCTTCTCCCGTCAACGGTCTTGAAGCAAATGTTGCATTTTGCATAAATAACGGCGTAAATGAAGCTGTGTCATACGCGACACCGTGTGCCCTAAATACGCCTCCTCCTCCAACTGGTGAACAAAACAGATGCTATAACACAGTACATAAGATGTGAGGTTATTATTTTACGGTGGTTTTTGTGTTCACACTGTCTGCAGGTGTTGTGTTAGTTGTCACTGAGTGACACCATGGAGGTGGAGAGTGTCAGTGTGGATGAGAAGAGTCGTTTAACCCAGCTGAGGTTTCAAGCCGCCGTGAAAGTGATCAAGAGTTTACCTCCGGATGGTGAGTACACACACACAGACCAGTCTGCGTCTGTCTTTCAGGCCAGTTTTACCAGTTTAAAGCAGACGGAAGAGACCTGGTCAGGTGCAGCGCAGCAGCTTGTGCGATTTAAGTAATCCACTTTACTCCCAGCCAAGAGAGCAGAACTAGTTCCCCTGTGCCAGCAGTATGAAAACAAACACCCCCCTGCAGCTAGTTTACCTGTAGGCCTCCATAAATTTGTCAGAGATAAACTTGTAGCTTGTATGTCTTTTTGTATGATCAAACTTTACTTCCCCAGGTCCTTTCCAGCCCTCCAATGACATGATGCTCAAGTTCTACAGTTACTACAAACAAGCCACTATAGGAGCATGCAATATACCCCGTCCTGGCTTCTGGGATGCAGTTGGCAAAGCTAAATGGTCAGTAGATTTCCTTCACACTTCTGTCATTTAGTTGGAAAATAAAAAGACATTGTTTAATATTCTAATCTGACAATTTCATGTTCGTTGCATTGAATTTCAGTCGTTTAAGGTCATGCAGAGCACACTTTGTGCTGGCTTCCAGTCTTCACTGATAAAAACTGAAACAGTGTCATAACTGATGCACATTGCAGACAAAGTTGCATCTGAACCACCTTGACCTCTTGTGCAAAACAAGATACAAGAGAAGAACTCTCTCGAGTCTCAAGTTGTGCTTGAGGTGACCTTTGGACTGAGTGAAATGTGACTCAGACTGGAGACTTCTTCCCCAGCAGAGCGTCTGACTCAGGGGTGGTTGCAGTTTCTGGTGACAGCCTTTGATCCACGGCTTACAGAGAGCACACCAACTTCAAATAAACAGTCCATGCTGACAAAACTGGAACACAAACAAACAGTTTCTGCATATATTTGTTCTTTTGGCTTTATAGAATAATAAAACAGTGTTTCCTGCTCATTTTCACATTGATAGGGATGCTTGGAATTCACTTGGAGAAATGCCTCAAGAAGAAGCGATGGCAGCTTACGTTGATGAAATGAAACTGGTATTTACAACTTAAAATTTGCTCCTTTTTTTTATAACACTTACACAATATTTCAACCCTTTAATCTCAATTTCAACCCTGTATTTATGTTTTTATGAGTCTAAACTAAATGTTTGATTGTGGTGGGCAGATTTTGGAGGGCATGCCCATGACTGATGAGGTGGAGGAGCTCCTGCGGGTCCTCGGCCCGTTCTACGAGCTGGTTGACGAGAAGAAAAAGATCTCACAGATATCAGACCTGAGCTCAGGTAGGTTTTGCTCACTTCTTGGATCTTTTTCGTTTAACATTGTTAGAAACGGCACACGGAGCTTAACTTTTTCCATTTTGCCCCTTGTATGCTCAGCCCGTTTGACTCAGTTTGCTAGGCAACTGGAAGGCAAGTATATGACTGTAGACATGCAGTGTGTGCTGTAGTCTGGAAGCTGTCTGGTGCTGTCGCTCATGCTTATTAGCAGAGGCGATGTGTGTATTATTATGGTGTTATCAAATGTAGCTTAGCATATATGAGGTGTCCTGGATACTTTCATTAGATACAGATAAAGACGAACTTTATCTGTGCTGAGTTAATGAAAACTGTATCCTCATCGCTGAGGTGTTTGTTTGGCTCCAAGCATCACCGTGAGATTTGTAGCTGCCTCATGTAAACATAGACAAAGCTGAGGGATGGGGGGGCTAGATTAAGGATCGACCGATACAGATTTTTTAGGGCCAATACGAATATTTTCTCATCAGCCTCACTTGATACAACCTGCTGATATTTGGGACTGATGCTGCACTTGACTCCTAAATTAATGTAATGGGTCTAATGAAAAGTAATTTTACAACTCTTTGATATAAAAAAGAACAAAGCACTTTAAATGAATAAATGAAAAAGAAACAATGCACTTGTAAACAAACATTAGATTGAAACATTAAACTTGTAATTAACATTTTTTTTCACGTTTTGTTCATTTTCAAATTAACAACAGGAACATGAAGGTACATACAAAAAAACATCAAATAATACCAATAAATATGAAAATTAAATTGAAATGGTCTATATATATATATATATATATATATATATTAAAAAACACACACATTTAAACACATACAGTTTAACCATACACACAGAATTACATACACACGTATACAAAGTAATAAACATTTATATTAAAGTCTTAATAACGCCGAGTGGGGGTATTGGCCAAAATACCCAACATACACCAGCAAAAAACGCAAATATTAATATTAAATATTGGCCAGCTGATGTATCGGTCTATCCTTAGTCTAGATATTCATGAACTTGTTCTGTAAGATATTTTTTTTCTGCATAGGGTTCGGTACTATGATGAATGCAGTCACTTCAAATCGTGTCACAAAGAGCATTATTAGAAACATGGAGATGAACGGCACTCTGGAGACGCGGCCTGCCAAGCTGAAAATGAAGGAAGAAGTACAACAGGATGATGAGGAGGATTTGGATGATGATGATGAGGAGGAGGAGGAGGAGGAGGAGGAAGAAGAAGAGGATGATGATGATGATGAAGAAGAAGAAGAAATAATAGAAGTCAGAAAAGGTAAATAGTGTAATATTTCCCACACAGACCTAAATATTCTCAGGAGAACATGCACAGTCTCCTTAAAATTATTCAGACCCCCCGATTAAAGAAAAGGCCAAATTCACAATCATGTTTCAAATAACAAGAAACTAAAAAAAAAACAAATAATATTTTTTTTTAAAATGCAAAATTATGATTTAGTGAAGTAAAATATCGTTTTTGATTTGTGGTTGAAAATAATAATAATAATTTTTTTTAAAAACTGTCCCAGACACATTAGAGCACCTTTCCCATGAACAGTGGACCAACATACGTGTCACCATGTGCTCTGTTTTTAATGTTTCTTTCAAACCACAATTCAAAATCAGTCATAATTTTCATTGAACTTTTATTAATTATTTTTATTTATTATTACTTTTGTCAATTTCATCTTATTTCACTGACAGCTAATTTTTTTCCTTCTTTAACTGGAGTATATGAATAATTTTGAGGACGACTGTAAATTTTCTCATTATTTTTTACCCTTTTTTGTTTCGTTTTGTCCTCAGATAAGAAATCTGCAGCTTCACAACCAAAGAAGAAGAGTTCAGCAAGGAGGCAGAAAGCCCCCCTTTCGAATGGTAAACTGGCAAACGGAGTTGCCCATCTGACCAATGGGAGTCATTCTAGAGCCGCCCTGAACAGCGAGGACTCGCAGGAGGGCCCGGTCAGCGAACCTCTTCTCAATGGACACCACGCAGGTCGGAAAAACAATATGTTCCATTCCAGCTTTGTTGTGTTTAGCTTCACAGTGTGTCCGCTTAACACTGAGGACTCCCCCCCCTCCACAACGACACTTGCTGCCTGCACTCGTGTTTTAGTGCACCATGTGACCACATAATCTGCTAAGCTTCATTCCCAGAGCTGCAGCAACACAACCCACTCTGAATCTTTAACACTTTATGCATCAGCAGCTCCTGGCACAATTTTAATCAAGGAAATTAATTACCGTCTTGATGCAAAGTCCAAATTAAGTGAAGTTCATTCCTGTCGCAGATGCAAGAGCCAACCACCTGGCCAGTGATTCCGACAGTGAAGTCTACTGTGATTCTGTGGACCAGTTTGGCCAAGAAGAGGCAAGCGAGGGCTTCTAATACACACTAATGCTTTGTGTGTTGTTAATGACCCCCCCCTGATGATGAACGTTACTGTGCATCTTTCCAGAACTCAGAACACAACCGGTCCCTGGATGACCTGGATGTGGAGGAGAGTCATGCCCTGTTGCCTGTAGAGGAGCTGCAGGAGGATGTTCAGCATCCTGCCCAGGCGGTTAGGTGTGGGGGGGAGGATGGAGAGGCAGGCGGAACAATGCAGCGGGGGCCAAGGCTGAATGTGGACATGCCGGGCAGCGCCTCTGTCCGAAGAGGGCGGGGTACGCTTAGACAGGGTAGTTACACTCAATTTGATGGTGTTTCAAGATGTGTACTTGTTAGAATGAAGAATAGACCGATACATCGGCCGGCCGATATTTGTGTGTTTTGTTTTTTTTGCTGGTATCAGCATAGGCCGATACATTGGGTGTGTTGGGTCAATAGCCAGCACCCCCCCATTTATAAATTACAACTTTTATGTTTCTTTTTTATTTTGTTACAAGTGCACCGTTTCTTTTTTTTATATATTGTTTCTTTCTTTTTTAACTTGAGTTTTCAAAATTAATTTTCATTTATTGAGAGGATAGCCCCTTGAGATGAAACATCTAGTTTTTTAAGGGGGGTCCTCAACACAAACATTAACACAAATGACAAAAATAGAATCCACTAAGATAAACACAATACAGCATTCACACCAGCTAACAAAGCTCTCCAAGTCTAACCACCCCTATAAACCCATCCCTCGGTACAAGTGGGTTTAAATACATGTACCAATAACAAAAGAATGCTGAATACTCATGCACGTAGACATATTTCAGTAACAATCATGTTAGATCAGTGCTCTAACAATTGTTTCCGTTGTAACTCACAATAAAGCAAAACATTTTGTAAGAATACAACAATATATAGATATATAAATAAATTATTATTAATTTTGGGGTCAAATGCAGTATCGGCTACAAATATCTGCAGCTGGTATCAGCCATCGGCTAGTGTGGAATATATCAGTATCGGCCCTAAAATATCTGTATTGGTCGATCCCTAGTTATAATCATCTCTTCTTTTTTTCTTAGTTTTTCTTTTGGGAAATCGGTCATGGTGAATAAAACATGGCTGTGGTCATCGATATGAAGGAAGCTGTAAAGTTGGAATGTGTCAAACGCATTAGAATGTGTCGGTAAACCAGATCATGATCTTTTTATAGGTTCCAGGTCTCCAGGCCTCGGCTCTGGATCTCTGATCCCCCCGCACAGCGGTGGAGATGGCGACGGGAGCCACCGGGGAGGCGCGGTAACGCCCAGCGGGAGTCTGAATGAGCAGATTGTTGTGGCGCTGGCCAGACTGCAGGAGGACATGCAGAGTGTTCTGGAGAGGCTGCACACCCTGGAGGCTCTGAGCACCAGCCAGGTCAGACCGGCCTGTCCTGTCCTGTCGTTCACTAACCTCACAAACAAGAATTAGAGGAGGGGAACAATGGTCTTATTTACATTTTTACACTACTTGTTTGCAGCTTAACACAGACACTTTAACATATTCTCAAAAGAAGATTAGAAGGAAATAACCCGGGCTTAAAAATATGTTGGCTTATTTGAAGTCAGAAGAGACCAAAGGGTAGAGATAAAGGGTGATATTTGAAATCTGACTGGTCAAAATGTCTCTCTTTGAGAGTTAATATTTATTAGATTATTAGACTATTTTCAGACGGACCACTCGCACACTAATCAGGAGTTTGTGACTTGTAGGGAACATTATATTAACGTTGTCTCTCAGCATTACAAGAGAGAATTTGACTGTTTTTGAATGCAAGTCAGAAAGATAGATGGATCGATCCGGAAGGGAAATTGTGCGTCGATCTGTTGCTCACATTCACACCAGTTAAAAGGCAGAATCAATAGAAAGTTCAAATTGAAATACTCATAAAAATGACAATAAATACACTAAAAACAAAGATCACTACAAAAAAAAAAAAAAAAGCCTCATGGCTTTACATTTCAGATCCAGTTGCTGGATTCTGTTTACAGAGAACGCTGTAAACAAACAAAGTCGGTGCATTCTTTAACAGTGATACAATTTTCTGGGGAAAAAAAAAGTTTTTTAAAAGCTATTAAAGCAGGTATGGCACATGATTAACATTCATATTACTATTATATTAATGAAGACTGTGTTTAATGGTAATTTTCCATGTGTGCCAGTAACCAACCTGACTTTGCAATTAGATGATAGACAGTGTAAAAATGGCCATTTACAGTCGTCCTCAAGATTATTCATATCCTGGGGGGGGGGGGGGGGGGGGGATTAGTGAAATAAGTTGAAATTGACAAAAGTAATAGTAAAATAAATAAATAAATGATGGTAATTAATACAAATTCTATGAAAATCATGACACTGATTTTGAATTGTGGTTCAACAGAAATATTAAACACAAATGCACAAAAATAAAACAAGTAAACAAGCATGCTGGGGCCCCGAAGCTAAAATTTTGTTGAGCAACACTTTGAGGAAATCACTGCAATCAGGTGTTTTCTGCATTGTTCAAAAAAACTTCTACACCTGTTAACAGGTATGTTGGTCCACTGTTCATGGAAAAGGTGCTTTTTGTGTCTGGGACAGTTTTGTTTGTTTGTTTTTTTTATTATTATTATTTTCAACAACAGTTCAAAAGTAATATTTTATTTCACTAAAGTATAATTTTGTAAATTTTTATTTATTACTAGTTTCTTTAGTTTCTTGTTGTTTGAATTACTGTTGTGAATTTAGCCTTTTCTTTAATTGGATGGTATGAATAATTTGGAGGACGACTGTATGTTTTCAGTGTGTTGCCGAGGCTTTTGAAGGCGGTATGATAAGGGGTTTGTACTTTGACTTGGCAAATACTCGGAGGTTAGACCTACAGCTCGGTGTTTATTTTAATTTCAACCCAACTTTCCTGTTGCTTTTGCCTTTTCAGGTGAGATCAGTGGCTCTTTCACCTACCTTTGTTTCACCTCCACTGAACAAGAGGAGTCAGGTAAATGATCTGCTATCATCGACTTATTACTGGCAGCTAAAAACTGAATAAATGTTTATTTAAGTTCTAATTTGACATCCTTCCCCCTCCCCCCAGAAACCATCCTGGTGGCCTTTTGACATTTCCCCAGCCAGCTTGGCCTTCGCTGTTATCTGGCCTTTTGTGGTCCAGTGGCTTATCCGTCTATACATGCAGAGGAGGAGAAGGTAGGATGCGATGGAATAAACTTTAATTCCCACTGCTGTCGTCATGCCATGATTATTTAACGCGTCTTTGTCCTGATTTTTAACAGACGCATCAACTGATCCATCTCTCAGACACCCACGGGCACAGACGATAACAAGTTGCTTAAAAGTCTTTATTTGAGCCTCTGATGGCTCCCATGTCCTCCCCTCCTCCTCCTCAGACTCACAGCCCAGTAATTTGCTTTTGCACTATGAAGAAGGCACCTAAAGTAATGAGCGAGAGGAGCCTCAGCCTCTCCAGCGACTTGCACTGCGGATGTGGAATCACGAATGTACAGGCCTGTGATTTAACAACCTTTTCAAGCTGATGCAGCTGTACTGGAATCTGTTTGTCTGTGAGAAACGGTTTGAGAATATCTACGGGATGCGGTTAGCTCGGCTGTAGATGACTACAAAAGCTTCTCGGTTATTTCTGGAACTTCGGCTTGTTGCACAAAATTTTCCCGATTTCATTAGCTGCCCAGAAGATGCTGCTTTAATTAAAACATTGTAATGACTGTAGATGAGGTGAGGATTGAATGTAATGTACTGATGTGAGATTTCTTTTTTTGATTCTGAGAATAAGTTAATATTTATTGCATTTAGAGAGTTGCAATGAAGTCATTGCTCGCCAGATCTCAGCTATGTGAGGTTTTTGTTCAATCTGTCCTTCTTCATATCAGTCTGTGCTTCTCGTCTGGGTGGTCCGAGTTTTCACTTCTTTATTTTCCAAATAGAAAAAAGTGCCTCCAACATCATAAGGTACATTTATACTGTAGATGGCATTATGATTTCATGCATTCATGTTAGAGTGTAGCTGTTGCAGGTCTGGACCAAATTACCACATGCTACCCAGAGAGCCATGAGGCAGATATCTGATGATTATTATCACTTGTTTGTGTTGTTTATGCTGTTGTTTTTCTATGTTATATCGTCCTAATGTGTGAATTAGCAACATGTTTGATTTTTGTGTAAAGATTTTGAGTGATGAAAATCATTTGCAAAGCAGTGAGCTCTTTAAGATTGTGTACAATAGCTGTACAGTTCAAATCTAATGCAATATTTTAATTGCATCCCTGTGTATTAATGTAGATAATTATATTTACAGATGTTGGCTTCTGCGTTTATGCTAATCTTTCCAGAGCCGTTATGTTTTAATATAAAAAAGTAAAGATTTACATTTTTAAACTAAACTAAAAACTGTACTAAAGCTTTCTCACCCTCTCTGCCTGTGCATTGAGTGGGGTTTGCATGTGATAATCGCAGATGAAAATAAAGTTTTAACAAAGCACTTTGTTTGTTTGCTTTATTTGAGATATGCTGGTATTAAGAAATTGCTCAAATGTTTTCTTTTTTTTTTTTTTAATCGTATGAAAGATTAAAGTGAACTGGCACAGGGAGCAAGCCTGGCTTTTACAGAGGGAGTAAACCCACAAACACTCACCCGCCACTTTATCAGGTCCATCTCACTAGTTTCAGGTTGGGGTCCTTTTTCTTCACAATTATCAAAGTGGGCCAAGAATTCCCAAATCCAGGTGTGGAAAAAGTTGTTGCATCATTCCCAAGAAGACTCATGGCTGTACGAGCTCAAAAGGTGCTTCTACTCAGTACTGAGCAAAGGGTCTGAATACTTATGACCATGCGATATTTCAGTTTTTGTTTTTTAATAAATATGCAAAAATTTCTACATTTCTATTTTTTTCTGTCAAGATGGGTTGCTGAGTGACATTAATGAGAAATAAAATGAACTTTTTTGATTTTGGCAAATGGCTGCAATGAAACAAGGAGTGAGAAGTTTAAAGGGGTCTGAATACTTCCCGTAAACACTGTGATGGTCAGTCAGTGCAGGTGAAGATGTCAGAAACCTGATGAGTCTGTGCTGTGCTGAAGATGCTGAGCAATAGCGGTGCCTAAAGTTTCAGCTTTTCCACATTTCTACATGGAAACATGACTTAAAATATCAGCTTTTAAACATATGTGGTGATTAATGTATGGAGGACATTGATCCATTAAGTCTGAATTGTATATGCACCATGAGGTTTCTGTTAGGGATGTCAGGATTACAGATTTTCCTGGAACTGTTTTAAGAAACTGTTTTTGGAATATTGTAAAAGAAATTATCACGATTTTACGATTATCACGATTACATCTTAATTTACAAACATCATAAATGTGTAAAATCACATGAACACTCCTCACAAGTCTTTAAATTTGAATTAGATTTGTCAGAATTGATGTGTTAATGCAAAAAGATTGAATTAACTCAATTTATTTTGTTTGTTTTTACACATTAATGTATAAACAAGATTGTTACTCATGCTGTATTCAAAATCTGAATTTTGTATCATCTTTGTCAGAGGAGCGGATTCTGGACATGTAGGTACCTTATTTTAGCGATGAACAAAATCCATTAAAACACACTTTATCCTACTTATGTCCCATTCGATGCAAATAACTTTGTTTGTCGTCATGATTCAAACATGATCTTTGATGTAAAGTGACAATATTGAGGAAATTTCACATTGAATAATTGTGACAGTTAATACCACGATTAATCGTGAAAGTAAATAATCGCAACATCCTTGAGTACTATTGGATAAAACTTGGTCTTTTCACAACATGAACTTTTCAGTGCTTAATCATTGCAGTGTTTTTAATGTTACTAGGGGCTGCTGTCCTTCTGCTGACAGCTTGTACATAGATATCCCAACCCTTCTTTTTTTACTGGTATTATTCAGAGGTATTGGGACTCAGATGCAGCAGAATAGGCCTAAACTATTTTCCTACAATCAATGTTTCATAGGTTTTTTTTTCCATGTTGCAATGCTTTCTTTTCTTTAAAGGTACAGTATGTAAAAAAACCAAAGGTCAGTGACAGAAAAATCTGATATATAATTCAAAACTGTGTTTCTATTGATGTGTAATCACTGCACTAGAATAGTTGTTATATGTTTATTTTCTTAGAATGAGTCATTCATATCTACTTGCTGGGCGGTGCACATATGGAGGCTACCAGATTTGTTCCACAATTTTTACTACAGTGTCCCTGAATGGACAAAACAATGTGAGTGAAGTAAGAACCCTCTAAACTTTAAAACTGCTGTACCAGCTTTGTTTAATGGGAGTTAGACTGTTTGGGATAAGCAATGCCTTAAAAGACATTTAAAAATATGTACTTACATTACGGTCATAGCTGCACCTGAGATCACTGGATCCACTACAGATTAAAACATATTTTTGTCTGGGAGAATTTTGGCCACTAACAGCCACCATAAATTCACAATTTTTCTTTTTTTTTTTTTTTTCTTTTCTCTTTTTCTGTTTGGTTGGGGGTGGCTTCCCCCTTCTTTATATTAGGGGAGGGGGACACCCCTGACACGTCCCTCCGCGCAAACAAAAAAAAACAATCACTCTCCACTATTTATTATATGGGTTTATTATTTGATATTAAATTACCTAACATTCATTTGTTTGGATGGTGGGAGAAGGAGGATATCCCGAGAGAAAACCCTATAAAACGGGGGAACATTAAAAACCCCACACAAGGAAACCATTAGTTGTTTTTATCCCCCCCCCCCCCCCGGGGAATATAACCACCGCCCTTTTTTCTGTGAGGCTGCGGTGCTAACCACCACGCCACCGTGCAGCCGAATTTAAATTTAACAGTGCTTGGAATATGAAGTCATTTGAAAGAACACATCCTTTCTTTCAAATACCCATCTTTACCACTAGATGTCAGTAATTCTTACATACTGTACCTTTAAACATGCAATTCTTAATAAATCCAAAAAGTTAACATCTGTATTTATATTTTCCTAAAGATCTAGTTCTAGTGAGATCATCTGTAGACAAGCAGCTAAAATATTTTTTAAAGAGTTGTTTTCCTTTCTTGCATGGCATTGCAACTCAGAGTAGTTCTGATGGTGGACTCATGAATACCATTGTGATTTAACAGATTATTTCAGCTGAGATCCTCTGTGATCTTGCAGACTACTGCACACCTTGCTCTTGATGTTATAATTGGAGGCCAGTTACTCCTGAGGGTGACAACAGTCTGAGTCTGATGACTCAGAAATATACTTCCTGTCTGCCATAACATGCAATGCCATTTAAACACGCATAATTTTAATAAAATAAAATTTGACAAAAAAGCACAAACTCTTTATGTCACAAACACATTTTATTTGTATTTTACTTCTTCTAAGAGTGAAGGATATAAAATAGCACAAATACCAAGGGGGATGTAATCGTGTGGAAAACTCAACAGAAATCAGACCAGAATTAGAAACAGAGAAGACATAAAAGCAGTCCTTTACCCCTCTAGTCTTAAAAGTATAACACTGAATGTCATCAAAGATGTACAGATAAAACACATTATTCATAAATATATTATCTTAGTGTTGCAGGTCAAAGAGAAATTCAGGGGGCCCGCCCACCCAAGTCAGCTAACAGCAGGGAACATTATAATGAAGATAGACAGTGCAGTAAATCAGTATTCAAATATTCAAACACTGAAAGCATCAGTAGATAAGTCAACAAAATTTTTCCAGAGATGAAAATAATATTAAGCATAGAACTATAATAATGTAATGATAAGATTTAAAGGAAAACAGTATAATCATTAGGGTCTGGCTCTTATAACCAGTGATTGCACACATGAGAAATGTTTTTGAAAAAACATCAGAGTGAAGAAAAGAACAAACACCATCCTCCACATCTATTTACTTCTGTATAATATATGTAATTTAGTGAACTCCACTCGGAGCTACAGACTGAAGCCAGACACGGCGATGTGCTGAGCGTTGTTTCTCGCCTCAAAGTAGGAAGTGTCTGTTTCATCTTCCGGCTGAGGGATGAAAGGCATCGGCTGGTTCTGCAGGTTGTCCCAGTCCAGGCCGTCAAACAGGGGCTGGCACTTCAGTTCTGGTGGAGGTTTAAAATAAACAACAAAACAATCATAAATCAAAACTGTATCATTTTATTTTAGTTAAAAATGTATTCTTGTTTATTTTTCTTCAGGTATGCTTATAAAAACTTACATCATCCTGAAATGGGACCGTGGTTAAAATCTTATTATGTGATCCATCTTATCCTAGTCTGTAGTTTTACAGGTATCTGATTTACATAAAAGTTACTTTTTAAATGTTGACCACTCCTTCTGAACTTTGGGCAACGCTTTAATTTTTGATGAAGAAGTGGGCGGGGCCTGATTAGGCCACTACAGTAGACCAATCACAGCAAATTGGGTCTTTTAGAGTACCGCCTTTGTAGCTCACCTAGCTTTCTGATATATCAAGCCTTTAGCGCTTCCTGAATAAATGACTGAATTTAGAAGTTTTATGTTCTCATACATTAAAAAAGCTTTTTAGTTCTATCACTAGTGGTTGTTCTTACAGTTGTGCTTGAAAGTTTAGATACCCAACTAATAAAGAAAATAAATTCACAATAGTCATTTAAATAACAAGAAACTGAAAAAAGTAATAATAAACAAAAATTAACAAAATTATAATTTTGAAAAAGTAAAACATTGATTTTAAATTGCAGTTTAATTTTTTTTTTTTTTAATTAAAACAATACTGTCCTTGACAAATCAGAACAAGTTGCTCATAAACATTGGGCAAAAGTACCTGTAAACAGGTGTAGATGTCTTTGAACATTACAGAAAACACTTGATTACGGTGATTGCCTCAAAGTGTTGCTTGACAAAATTTTAATTCAGGAGCCCCATCACGCTTGTTTGCTTGTTTTATTTTTTTTTCTGTGTCTGTTTGATTATTTCTGTTGAACCACAATACAAAAATCAATGTCATGATGTTCATAAAATTCTTATTCATTATTACTTTTGTCAATTTCAATTTATTTCACTGGAAGCAGATTTTTTTTTCTGTTTTTAATAGAAGGGTATGTAAACTTTCAAGCACAACTTTAAGTACAGGAGTAAAAAAAAAAAACCTTCAGAGAGAAAAAAAACTGCAGTGGACATCTAGAAGGAGAAAATGGGGAGAGCTTTCCTTAGAAATGACATTATTCTCTGGGAATATTTGGGATGTTATGTCCAATCTGGAAAGATGCTGGTCAGTTACATTATTTTTTCTTTTCTAATATCACACTGAAAACACCAGGGACCTCATGGGCAAAGGATTGCGTAGCTTTTATACAGAAAGATAATGTACAACAAAAATTAAGAAAGTATATACACCCCAAAAAATGATGGCATTATGAATCTGTGCCTTATTTTTGAGCAAACAAAGCTGTATTTTGAGCGCAGAAAATGATTTTTGCAGGAACACGAGTTAAACTTTAGCAGAAAATATTTTCACGCAAAGGAAATTTAAATTACCAAACAAAAACAAATCCCATCCACAAAATTATTTCTCATCTCCTTGCAGACTCACGGCAAAAAAACAGAAAACTGGCTCGCAGTTTTATTAATCTCTCCATCAATGTTTTCTCCTCTAAACGGCACACATCTCGCAGTACATCGTCTGCGCTCAGTTCTCTCAATGCACTCGCTCAACTTAATGCAGTGTTACACTTGTGCCACAATTCCAACCAATCACAACCTTGGATAAAGTCACCTGATTGGCTGCTTCATAGGCTCCCGACTAACCGGCAACACTAAAAATAAGTAAGTAAGAACCACTCCATGACCACCTCATCTCCTCCAATTAATAAATATAAAAATGACAGTAAGTAAAAGGCATTATTTTACTTTTA
The DNA here is from genome assembly GCA_023101725.1 of Atherinomorus stipes. NCBI lineage: Eukaryota > Metazoa > Chordata > Actinopteri > Atheriniformes > Atherinidae > Atherinomorus > Atherinomorus stipes. The sequence goes on along the minus strand of JALJCO010013459.1, from coordinate 66,965 downwards.
GTCCAAATAACAATGATGAACACACCAGAAACATCAAGAATGAAGAATATGAAACTGATGAGGTTGAGGAAAGATAAGATCACCTGCACACACACACACACTCTCACACAAACACTCATGGCATGTTGGAGAAAGGTGGGCGGAGCGTTCCAGCATGCTTACAAGTGTTCACTAGCCTAATAAGAGTTTAAATGTGTTTAAATGCAATGAAATGCAATAGGTTTGCAGGTGTAGTGGAGAAATCTGTGTTATTCTGTTTTAATGTTTGTTTGGTTTGATCACTGGTAGTTTCTTGTGTTATGTGAAGCCATTATTCAGGGGTAACTAGGGTCAGGCTTTCTTTACAGTTCCCCTGACAGCTCCGAGGTGTTGGCCGTGCAAAAAATCAATAAACTGATACTGTGTAATGAGACACACATAAATGTTGGTACCTCAAGATGAATGATGCATTCCTATTATGGTTAACGATCTACCATCTGCTGACAATGCTGCAGCCAACACATACACCAAAATAACTCATCAGTTTACGTTTGAGAAATGTGGTTTAGCTTTGTTGTGGTGGTGTAAATCATCACACCTCAATGCTACCCCCCAGTTTTGATTAATATCTTTTTTACACCAGATTGTAGCCAATTAATTAAATGCTCGAACACAAAAATAAAAACATTTAGTCTCCTATGGAACGGACAAGACTGAAAGAAAAAAAACATCATTTAATCATTTTGACCGACCCACTCTTAACATTTGAATTGTGATATGCGAATGGTGAAAGTCAAAAGCCATTTGTCTCTCCCCCCTCCACACCTGCGCCACTTCGCAATTTGTGCGCATGCACGAATTGCATGCTCTGGAGCCACCACCCAACCCCCCCACCTCCCTCCCCCCCCCCCAATTTTTATAATCTTTTTACAAAAATATTCTATAAAAAATCCCTCCAACCTCCCTTTTTTTTTAAACCCCCCCCCCCCACACCCCCCCCCCCCACCCCCAAAAAACTTCCCCCCAATTTTTTACAAACTGGTTGAAAAAAAAAAATTACACCCCCCGGGTAATTTCTTTTTTTCTTGGAAAAAAAACCTTATGGACCCCCCCCCAAAAGTACCAATTGGCTCACCTCCAACCCCTTCTGCGGCGTGAAACATCCACAATGCAAACGTCAACACCTCCATGACTTCTTCCACATGTTTTTTTTTCTTTTCGGTGGATTTTAAAGTTAGTCTTCTTGAAAGTTTGATCAATAACCTCATTTACAGTCGTCCTCAAAATTATTCATACCTTTAGTGTTGTAGTACTCGTGATCGGTCTTGGTCTGGAGACCATTTTTTTTTAGGTTCTTGGTCTGGTCTTGGTATTGACTGCATTTTGTCTTGGTCTTGTCTTGGTCTCGGACAGGGCGGTCTCGGAATTTTTGAACGAGATCAGTCGAGACCATCGCTGACAGGCTTTTTTTGTCCATAACTTAGCTGCTAATAAGACTGGGAAAGGACTCTCTTAAAAACAGCTCATAACAACTTAAAAACATTGGTTGTGTTACGTCTCCACGCCTCCCTCCAGCTGCAGTGTGACTGTGACTGATGTGAACTTGTTAGCATGACTGTAGCTACCATTGAGGACACCGAGGTCTGGACCAGGACTTCGGTATTTATAATCAAATTAACCAAGAAACCATGAAGCTCAACAGCATTTACCCGAGAAGACGATTTCTGTGCGTATTGATGCTGAAATAGTGATTGTTCCTCAACCAGCCACCTGTATTATAGAACTGATTCTCAAGCTAAATCTGATTTTCATATTTATTATTATCATTAACATGAACACAGTGAAAACTAACTAAATCATACAAATAGGTTGAAGCTACTTTTTCCACCTGCCAAGGTGCAACAGTGCGCCGCAGCAGCTGACTGCTGTCACTGATCAGTGATCAATCATCCACACAGCAAATGCCCATTATTTTTTCAGACTACAAGTATGCAGAGTAATTATTTTTACACATCAGAGATTATTAAGAACAACTTACCTGCAACAGTGATGCTTAGCAGGGTCATTATTCAGGTGAGTTCATATTTACTGAACTAACGCTCTGACTGCGCATTTGTGATTGAGTCTACATGGTTCTCACTTCATGCGTGCGTGTTTACTTCAGGTTCGCTGTAAATCTGAATTTTGTTTGATTATAAGCTTTTAAGTAGTAATTATTTCATTTTGTTTGTGCAAACTGTCTCATTACTAACAGAATATGCTGTTTCTAAAACTTTGACATTGTGAGTGTGATGATGATGATGATGACACTGAAGAAATTTCAGATGATATGCAGTACTCTTGTCATTCGTTCTAAAACAGACAGATTAAAAAGAGAACAAAAGACAGAAAATAAGATGAACTACAGTGCTGCTTGTTAGGAGAGATTTCTGCCAACTTGGTTTTAATTAATTTTGATGTTTGCCAAAATTTATTAGTATATAGTTTATTTAATTCATATTGCTGCTTTCAAAACAACAGAGCAAAGATTAATTTTTGTCGTCATATTTGTTTAAAAGTTAACTTTAAAAACCCCTCACATTTTGATGTTTTGTTGTGATTTTTCTTTGATATCTATGGTCTTGGTCTCGTTTGGTCTTTAAATGTCCTGACCTTGTCTTGGTCTCGGTACTCACTGGTCTCGGTAACATCTTGGTCTCGGTTGGTGCTGTCTTGACTACAACACTACATACCTTCCAATTAAAGAAAATGTTGAATTGACAATAGTAATTCAAATAACAAGAAACTAACAAAAAATTATAATTTACAAAATTATAGTTTAGCAAAATAAATTATTACTTTTGAATTGTGGTTGGAAAAAAAAAATAATAATAAAAAAAAAACAAAGCTGTGCCAGACACATTCGAGCACCTTTCCCATGAACAGTGGACCAAATACCTCCCAACAGGTGTAGAAATCTTTTTGAACATTGCAGAAAACACCTGATTGCAGTGATTGTCTCAAAGTGTTGCTCAACAAAATTTTAGCTTTGGAGCCCCATCATGCTTGTTTTATTTTTTGTGTGTTTGTTTTTAATATTTCTGTTGAACCACAATTCAAAACAAATGTCATGATTTTCATAGAATTTTTGTTTATTACCACTTTTGTCAATTTCAACTTAATTCACTGACAGTTGATTTTTTTCCTTCTTTAATTGGAGGGTATGAATAATTTTGAGGACGACTGTATATGATGGTTATGGTCCTATAGTACAATCTACACAAAGTGAAGAGCAAAAAAAACTCCCGAAAAATCCATCCACTATAGTGGCTGCTGGGCAGCAAAGGCATTAACAACTACAAACCATCCGGCCGCATGGCTTACATTGGTCAACGTAGCTGTCTGTCTCGCTTCTCTCCACTCTCATCCAATCCCCTGCTCAAGCTGACACTTCCCTGACAGCTGACTCCTTGTGCTTCCACCTTGTCCCCGCTCTCTTCCATGTTTTAAACATTTTATTTATTTATTTTTCTTTTGCGTTTGAAACTTGCTGCAATAAGTAAGTAGCTGAGTGGCAGCTCAACAACAAGAGGAGAATGGAACAGAAAGGCAGCGGCAGCAGGAAGCGACCTCTGCTGTCTCACCGGCAGAGGTGAGACAGCAGAGGCTGCATGGGCTGCACATTCTCGCAGCAGGTTGTAAATTTGTGTGGCAGTGCGCCACAAAGTTGCATTATTTTGTACATCCCAACATGTACATCAATCATGAGGTACGAAGATTTTGATGTCTCTGCTGAGACACGCCAGACATGATTTGCATAGTTGTTTCCATACACCCTAATATGCAGCAATTCCCCCTGTGAAACAGGGAAAGTGCTTCTTTTTTCTTTTTTTTTTCACATTATAGTAAAAAAATTGTTTGAAGTCCTCTTTACCTCTTCTTAATTACATTCTCAAAAGGTAAATAAAAAACAACAATGAAAACCTGGTTGTTGACAAATAGGATTAAAAAATGTGTCCCTTAGACCTTATACGGTTGAAATGTAATGGTCTAAGGACCACAATTATCTGCTGGAATTGACAAAAAATACATTTTAGAAGCATCCTCACCTTTTAGACCGGCACGCTTTGTCATATCCATGGTCAGCAGGATTTCTATGGCATTCCTTGAGTTTATAGACAGCTCCTCCTCTCCCTCGGGCCAGGGGATGTCTGATAAAAGCAAAATACAAACACTGTAGATGTTTGAAATCATGAAATACAAGCTTTACATCATGACCGAGATCTGTAACAGAAGACCGAACCCACCTCTGTTGAGAATATTCTGGAAGACCAGCTGTGGTGTCTCGTCATTGAAAGGTGGCACACCTGTGAGAAACTCGAACAGACACACACCAAGCGCCCACCAGTCCACCATGCAGTCTGGTCGGGAGCAAAAGGATCAAGTCACATTTGGGACGGTTGCAGGTTACAAACATCTCGTCTTTCCCTGCCGTTCCTGTTAGTGTGAATTAAACGTACTGCGGTGGCAGAAGCAGGTTCTACGTTAGACTGAGCATGAAGGGATTTGGTTTAGAGCTCCTACACTTACACATGGAACATACTGATAACCAAAGGGGAATAATTATAGCAGTGATTTGCATTAATGGAGCACATCTTAACGATTACCTGCCCATTTTGATTAGAAAAACTATCCTTTGACTTCATAATAAACCATAAAAATCAGTTTTTATTAATGAAATATGAATTATTAATTTGCCTCTCAATAAATGAGAAGACAAAACTACAATTATCACCCCTGTTTATTCATGAATTAAGATAAGAAATATTTAAACCAGGGTTCATTCATGTCAGCTCATGAATTCATTTCGGAGCAATCAAACTGCAATGATGCGACCAACATCAGCATCATAATACAACCAATGCAAGTGCTTCAGGACACTGAGCCCCAACTACAGATTTTAACAGAAAAACCAGTTTGTCCAGTTAAAAGCACCTCAGCCTCATCATCGCCCTGCTGTTAACAGTGAGTTTCATTCACCAACTGTTCTTATGAGCAAAATTGTACTAAAGTCCTCCTTGTGAACTTTTTGTGGAGATTGTGATATTTACAAAAACACTGGTATCAGGAGTACACTCAAACATTTGAACGGGTATGTTTGAACAAAATCAAATCTTACCAAGTATATTTTTCTAATTTCTAGTCAAAATATCTCATCGCACTCAATGTAAGACACAGCCACCTAAAGTGAAACATTTCAGTGAAATATAGGAACTTGATTCAAGACAAATGCATCTTATTTCAAGAAATCTTATCAAGAAATTTTCACTTGTTCTATTGGAAGAACTTTTTGCTTATTGCAAGCAAAAAAATTCTCGGCCACTCTTAAAATATGTAAAAAGAAAAAGAAAAAAAAAAGTTCTCTTTGCTTGCAATAAGCAAAAACTTATGTGCCAATAGAACAAGTGAAATTTTCTTGATAAGATTTCTTTAAATAAGATGCATTTGTCTTAAAACAAGTTCCTATATCTGGCTGAAATGTCTCTTAGGTGATTATGTCTTATATTGAGTGATGAGATTTATTACTAGAAATGAGAAAAATATACTTTGTATTTTGCCTTCCTTTATTTTTGCCACTGTAAGAACTTCATCTGTGTACATTACTTATCATATGTATTATTTTCTTTATTGTCATTTACATACATGCTTGACTGTTTTGCTTTCATCTTTCACCACTTTTTTGTTTGTGTCATATCTTCTCACCCTTTGTTTTGCTGTTAACGCACACTTTATCAAAGAAAAACTAAGAGTTCTAATTAAAACAGTCAGAAGTCATGCATAGCACACAATATAACAATCTGCTCGCTCTTACTGTACTAACACTGGTTTGTTTGTCCCCCTCGTCTTGTCTACTTGCCTTGTCCTTTTTTTTGTACCGTTTTGTGTTTTTCTTTTCTTATTCCACCTACTGAATGCTGTATTTGATAGTCAGAATTTATCACAATAAAGTCTTTTTATCATAATGATGAGTAAGTTTTTATCATGATGAGTTCTGTGCTGGTTGCCGGGTTAATAAAACCACTCTGATCTGGAGGTTTCATTCTATGAGATGCGCCACCTACTCCAATGGCACAGCACATCTTAAAATGTTGCCAAGCAGGTTGCAATTTGTCTAACAACCTGCAGTACAGTCGGCTATGTGATAAAACTTTATTCTGCAATGTAACTTTTCCTGCTTTACCACCGGAGGAAGTGTGTCCTCATGAGCTCATAGGACCAGACTGAAGGCTGTCCAACTTCAGGGGTCAGTAATTTCCCCTTTTGTACATAAAAATGTTTTCATACCATTTGAATCTCACCAGACATTTATTTATAAAAATGAGGACAATCAGGGGAGGGTGCATATCTTAATTATTTCTTTGTTTTCATTCATTCTTTTGGGCATTCTGTTTATTGCCCTTGTCTATTTGTTTCCACTCAGGCATAAGTCTTGACCTCATATGGGCCTTTTTTGGGGCGTTTACCAGCTAAGTAGGACCAGCTGCTGTGTCCTTTCAACTAACGAGATTGCCATTCACTAATCTAAGAGGAAAGTTATGAACAATTTTTGCGATTTATAAAACTGTTGGTGAATCTGGTTTTCGTAGATGCTTCTTAAAAGGTACAGTATGTAAAAAAAAATCAAAGGTCAATGGCAGAAAAATGTGATATATAATTCAAAACTATGTTTCTGTTGTTGTGTATTCGCTGCACTAGAATGGCTGTTACATGTTTATTTTCTTAGATTGAGTCATTTATATCTACTTGCTGGGCAGTGCAAATATGGAGGCTGCCATATTTGTTCCACCATTTTTACTACGGTGTCCCTGAATGGACAAAACAATGTGTGTGAAGTGAGAACCCTCTGAACTTTAAAACTGCTGTACCAGCTTTATTTGATGGGAGTTAAAGCACTGCTTGGGATCAGAAATACCTAAAAAGACAAAAAAAAAAAAAGTTCCTCATAGTACAGTCATAGTTCACCCGAGACCCCTGGATCCACTCACATAATGTACCTTTAAGTTCAATTTCAGAACAAATTTAAGAAGATTTGTAAGAAGATCTTGGTGAATGAGGCTCAATGATTTTAGTACAAAGTTAGGAGGAGACTAAAGAAACCATTTCTTTTTAATCCTTTCTAGTTACACACCATCCCCTTCCCTCCAATCAGGCCCACAGTTTGTTCTCCGATCCAAATGCAGAAACAGTGAGGAATCAGCTCATTTCCTCTAGCAGATTAGCAGCCTGGGTGAACATGCAAGCTTGCTTGCAAAAACAAGAATATCGTTAAAAACTTACCAAACCGACTTCTTCCTGAAACTAAAAAAGAATGTTTGTCACAAGAACTGCAATGTCAAGCAGCGTGCTGTTCCGTCACCGGCAGGCCAGGATTTTCAGGCAAAAAGAAGGTAAAAGAAAAAGACAAGAGTCATTTCTGCACCCTGAATTTCTCCCCTCTTACCGTGTGGTTTTCCTAGAAGCAGCTCTGGAGCCAAATAGTCCGGGGTTCCTAAAATGGGTCCCCCCTCAACAGGCAGAGCACCCCTTCGGACACTCTTTGGGGTCCTGAAAGGGGTGTGGGAGGTCATCGTGGGCTGAGGAGTCTGATGTGAGAAGTAAAAGAAAATATCAGCAATACCCACAAGCAAAGCAAAGAGTTGGGGGTGTTGTGTCTGCTACTGCATCCTTGTTCCATGTTCCATTTTCTGATCCATGAATATATTTATTAACTAGCTGGTTGATGCTGCGTTGGTAACCAGCTGCAGCCATCTCCCTCTGTAGTGGCTCAAAGCAGCGAGTGAAAATGCCAAGGATTAGATTTTTCATGTGCGAGCAGGTTGCAGGTAAGAGTGAGAATTTTATGTAAATTTTGTTGACATGACAAGTGTTTTACTGAGGCTATTCGGCACCGGATGACCCGTGAAGCTCAGCGTTGCACTTCACTGGGAGATGTTTCTGCTGCTGGTTTTGTGATTCAGAACAGAGAGCACAGCAGAAACCAGGGACGGTGGAGGATTTCATCTCTATGTGGGAATCGGGGGGCCTCATGTACAAAGGATTCGTACACACAAAAACGTGGCGTACGATCATTTTCACGGTAAAGTTGAGATGTATCAAGAATGAAATGAGTGCGGAAATGTGCGGTGCTTCACGTCAAATTCATGGCTGGCGTACGAACGTTTCTACAGCTGTGGAGACTTTGGTGACACTTAGAGGCGATGCTGGAAACTGTGGTAAGAAATAAATGTGAAAACAATCAGTCTCCAGACTGAGTGATGTGGTTAGACACATAAACAAACAGCCCTCATAAACAATTAACACCTGCGTCTGCAATTATGAGTGGATAAAAACTCTGCTCCTGTCCAGCAGCTGCTTTAGTTGGAAAAAGACGTTCGAAATGGTGCGATTTGCAAAGAGCGTATATTCAGAGGCCGAGATTGACTGATTTAATCATAAGTGGCTGGTCAGTCGCTTTAGGTTCCCACAGACAACAGAGCTGAGGCCAGGCTGGGGGCCCAACACACCCAGCTGCACCTCCATGCACTCCAGCGAATAAATTCACTTATATGCTGATTTATTTATTTATGCACTTACTTTGTGTGAGGACACCCAAAAGATGATGTGTAATTCCTTCACCCCACCAACAACGAGTGAGCGACCAGCCCAAATTATCATTTTATAATCACCCCCCCCCTCCCGCCCCCTCCCCCGAAGATCCCAACTCCCCCGGACTGATGAATGGAAGATGGATGTCCAAGTCCCCACCTCCCCTCCCCCTCATCCTATTAGATTATAACATCTGATAAATAAAATATAATATGCCCCCCTCCCCTTTTGGCCTCATCCCACCTCAACCCTAAAATTGAGCATCCAACATCCCCCACCCACATAATTTTTCCCCCCCCCTCCTCCTTTTTTATTCTTAAAAAACAACTCCTCCTTCTTTACAAACTTTTTTTTTACTTTAATATTACTACTAAAAACTAGTGGGAAAAAAAATATCACTATACTATATTACCACAATATTTTCATATGCTAATATCATTATAATATATAACCACACTCTCTCTCTTTTTTTTAATAAAATTTTCATATTTTTTTTTTTCCCTTTTTAAAATTTTCGAGAATTTATGAAATATTGGGAGATTCTGTAACAGAACTGTGGCATTTACGTGTTTGCCCTACATTTATATGTCTAGCCAGTAGGTGGCAGTGTGTCCATGGTAATGAATACAGCCAGTGTGGATGTACAGTGCTGGTTCCTGACTTCCTTCAGATAAAGACCGTTCTCCTGAACTGCTGGGCTTAACTTCTTTCTTTACTACACAACAAGAACGATGAAATCTAACGAGATTTTGTAAGTAAAATAGATCAAAATTGCGTTTTTAAATATCAATTTTATATCAGAAAATATGAAAATATTGCAATATTTCAGTATATCCTTCTCATCCCTATTCTTTAAAGTGTCGGAAACAGATAACAAAACTGCTAATTTGCAATGACTGCTTATTTTTTTCAGCTTTTTTTTCCTCATCGATATCGGTTATCTGCCACGTAAGTTTTAAGATGTCGGCAAATCGGATATCGGCCAAAATTTAAAAATTGTGCATCCCTAAATACAATATTTCCAGTGACATCAGGCCCTGAGGAGGCTACTGTACAAACACGATTCACAAAGTACATTTATTTACCTTGAGAAAAACCGGAGTCACCCACATGAACTTCAACCTCCTCTGAAAGACGAAAAGCAGTCACAAGCAGCCGTCCTCTGGTTCACATCCAACTTGATGTCGGACCACTTCCTATTTCGGCTTGTGTGCGCGACTCTAACCCCACATCTTTGATCGCGTCACACACTCTCCCATTCACTTTTCTGTTGGGACGTAATGCCGGACAACAGCGTGCCAAACTGCCCATCTTTGCGCATTTCTACTTAAACAAGCTGCCTCAAGTTTGTTCTCAGTGAATTTCTTTTTTTATTTATCATTATTTTCATTCACTGTCATGCTCATATTTTGTCTTTTTGATCGTGCAGAGAGGAGAATCCCCGGTGCAGATCTCAATTTAATGTCATAAGCATTTCTATGTGGGGTGTGGACTGGGAGGCGACAGGTCCTCCTACATGTGCGCTCAATTCCAGGTTGATTGGGATGTACAAATGAAAAGTACTTGGATCCATGCGTAAGCACCGATTCATACATCTGAAACTTTTGTGCGTATGACGTTTTCAGGATTTGATCGTACACCGGGTTTCAGAAGGAAATCTATGCAACTCTTTGTACATGAGACCCCGAGTATCCTCCTTGGAAGAGTTTAGTTTGTGTCTTAATACATTGCTCCACTGGTTTGAAGATCAGAGTCCATGTTTTGAACATTGGCCAGGTAACCCCACCCCCAACCACTAATGCAAGCCATGTAAACCGGTTCTTCACTCTTGCCCAGCAAAAGCCTATTTTTAACCAAGCTGATTCCAGTGCTGGTCCAGACCCAGACTAAGCACCGGTATGGGGGTTGCTGACTCGTTTTTGTACCCAGCCCCTAGTGGATGAGGCGTGAACTGCAATTATTAGCACTTCCGCATTTCCTTTTATTGCTTTTCATCACCAGAATTTGCGATTTTGGGGTGAAGGATAATGTTCTGAGAAAAAGCTCATTATCTGAGATTAATGTCCTAATGTTTTGTTTATTTACAGGTACAGATTTACATTTATCAATTTAAAAAAATGTTTTCAAAATTATATAATTTTCCCATCTTAAACAAAGCTGTAGCACACTGTTTTATAATCTCTTATAGACCTATACTGAGGACACACAGTATCTTGTTTCATAGTTATGCAGCTAATGCTCTGATTTATGTCTTTAAAACAAACAGTTCCCATCTTCATAAACCAATGCTGGAACATCTGTAAGATCAAAAATCTTGGATGGAATTGAACCTCTAATTTTAATGCGTGTAAAACAGAAAGACCGATCTTTGGACCAAGTGAGGATCTGATTAACTTTCAACTACTTTATGAAATCATCCTGGGTTAGATACCCTACTGAAAAAAGAAGTTTGACCAGCTAACGCATCAGTTCAAATGCGGCCAAAATCCACCTGAGAGCAGCTAGTTTGGCTGGTTTTTGGCCATATTTTAGCTGATGCGTTGGCAGGTCAAGCTGATTTTTTTCAGTAGGGTAATGATTTCAAAAGGTAACATTAAGAAAAATTATCTTCGAACTAGAGTTTCTTCTAGTGCTTGTGTACTTTTTTATCCTCTAATGACTGAGTGTTATTCAGGCTTTCATACAATCCTAACTATTGTGATGTCTTTTATGCTGGTCATGCCTCCTCCTACTATTCACAGCTGATCCAGAATATTGCTGCTTTTCTTTTACTATGAGCAAACAGGCATGTTCTGACTTCAATGGCCTCACACAATTTAGGATTGATTTTAAGGATTTATTGTTGGCTTAAAGGACACTTAAGTGAACTTAATCTTTCTGAACTCTCACAACCAACATGCATTCTTGATCAGACTGGGAATTCATAGTAGTCCTCCTGACGTTACAGGACTAACTCATTCCTGCATGTTACCAGATTCCAACCCTTCTTCACTTTCAGTCTCATCTTAAAACATGTTTTTATTCTTTGGCTTTTAAATCCAAGAGTCAAAACACAAGAAAACTCAAAGATGATAACAATGGTTCATTCCATTTGTAGTCAGAAGTCCTGCTTCTCAAATTCTCAATAAGAAAAAGGACTAAGTGGGACAACCTCTAAAGTTTGATTTCTGATTGGAAAAATGTGAGGAATCTCACCAGCCTTCATCTTCATCAACACTTCTGTCTTATCAAATAGTTAGACACACACGGGACTGTTCAACCTTGAACAGTCAGCATGCTACTATGAAGTTTTCATTCATAAAATACACAGAAAAGCACTGTATGCAAATGCACTGATGATAACGATACAAGTATTTCCCCAAAACTCCTGATTTTTTTTAGCTTGTAAACAATATAATCCACTTTTTTTAAAACTCAAACTTCACTACCAGTCTACAGCAAGAATGATACCCAACTACCCAGCAGTCTTACCTGAAAGGCGGAGCCACTGGAGCTTGGTCTTCGTTGTACTGGTGTTGCAGTGCCTGACGCGCAGTGATAAGAAGCTGATGGGGATATGTCCATTGCCTCCACAGACCCAACGCTGAGTCTGGAAACCCCGGACACATTGGAGCGGTTAATGGAGCTACAGTAGCTACGGAAAGCTACGACATTCCGTGGCTTAAGGAATGAGGGGGACTGTGCAACACTGCAGGCGAGATCAGGAAGCCAGTTGAAGTGGGAACCCTGAGATTCCCGTCTCCATCCCAAGTGGCTAAGTTTTGGGGTTTCATTTGTGCTGACAGAGGGAGTCTGTGGCAGTGACTTAAACACGGAGCGGTTTTTATTCTGTTCGTGTTCCTCAGGTGATACTGACTTCCTATTTTCTGCCAGCTTGCTGGGTTGGACAGCAGCATTACTGTCAATAGTGAGAGATGTTTCGTGCACGGACCCATCGGAGTCTAGACTTAAGCTTCTGCAGATGTCACTGGTCAGGGGAAGTGGAGATGTGATATTTGAGTGTGAAAAAACAATAACACCATCTTCAAACACATCCTCTACTGGCTCCTCCAGCTCATGAAACAGACTTTTGGCCACAGCGATGGGACTGGAGCGCTTTGGGACCCGGTGCTCAGTGCTGGACACAAAGTCGCCATCTAAATGGATGGTGGAAAACGTCCCCGTCAGCCCGCTGTGAATCCTCACAGTTTCCTCTGGAATGTCATAGAATCTCTTGTAGTCTTCATTGGTCTTCTTGGCTCTGGCCTCCAGTAGCTCTGGACTTGTTTCTACATCTGAGAAGGTCCTCTTCACGGATGAGGGAACTGCAGGCTGACAGTTATCTCTCAATCCAGAGACCAACTCCAGATTGTTGGTATGCAATCTTCTCTCAGCAAGACGATTCGACTTTTTGGACAGACTACAAGAGGCCTTAGCAGAGGAGCGTCTGGGTCCATAGGCTTGTTTATGTCCTTTGGAATCACTGATGCTTTCATTTTCTTTCTTGAGATGAAAGTAAACAGAAGAAACAAAGTCACAAAAACAGCAAACATCTAATCAGAGAGATCAGTTCAGGAATAATTTCATAATTTGAGCTCCCTTCCTTGAGTTTAGATTTTGAGAATGGCTTCATGATCACTGACCTCCTCACATTCCCACAGTGGACTGATGCCACCTTCAGTGTCGGTGGTGCTGCCTGCACTCATTGTTTCAAACCTCTCTCTGGTTTTCAGCAACGTGGGAGTCAGATTTTTTGCCAGGTTATGAGGGCTAAACACACCACTCCTCGGTCCTACAGAAAAAGCACAAACAAAACTTTCATTGCCAGAATCTCCCCTGATAACAGTCCTAGCACACGCGGTCCACATGTTTGATTTCCTACCCGTTTTCAAAAGGCACCCCGCTGGAGAGTACAGCTGCTCAGGTTTCTTCATCAGAGGAGAACCAAGAGAGTTATTCTTCTGCTTTATTTTGCTGCAAGCCATGGGGCTGGATGCAGCTGAGGCGCTGCAGTGCCGCTTGCCTTCTCCTGCAGGTGTATTCTGCATTTCATAGAGCAAGAAAAGAGTCATTATACAACACACAGGACACCTGAGGCATCTAATAAACTGAACCTGACGAAGTTGCTTACAAATCCAAGAGAGCTGATTAAGGAGAGGACTTGACCAGGAGTGCGGAAGTAATCTTTTTTAGGTTTAGCCAAGGATGGAGTGGTAAGGATATCCATAAGACTCAGCTCTGATGGGTGCAGAAAGCACATGTATAACATACTAGAAATACAAGAAACATTACTTTAAAGTGATGGGACTCCATACCTCTGTCCAGCTTGACTTTTGAAAGGCCAAAATCTGTTAATTTGATGTGACCTTCATTGGATATAAGCATGTTGTCCGGTTTTAGGTCCCTGAAAATTTGGTTACAATAAATTCAGACAATGAAAGCCATCAACTCAGTGTAATACATGTTTAATGACACCTAAATACACAGCATGCAGAAGTACCTGTGGATTATGCCATGACGATGGAGGTAGTCTAAGGCAAGTGCAACCTCTGAGATGTATTTCACCGCCATGTCTTCATCAAAATAGCCATAAATATGAAGGAGAGATTTGACATCTCCACCAATGAGGTATTCCATTACCTGTACACAGCAAGAAAAAAGGAAGGCTTTTACATAGATAGCAAATGGCAGATTAGGGCTGCAACGATCAGTAGATTAAAGACTAATTGTTGACTATCAAAATAATCGGTGACTAATTTCATAATCGAATAATTGTTTATTGTTTATAAGCTTTGCTTTCCTCTCAAAATTGCCACTGTACCTTCCGCTGCCTTGTCTGCCTTTTCTGTCTGGTCAACTTCTCTTAAACAGTTTGACATAAATAAACACACACGCACTACCAGTCAAAAGTTTGGACATGTTTTTCCATTAGATTTAATAAGAAGGTGTCCAAACTTTTGACTGGTACAGTAAATATGCAGCAATTTTTGCATGATCTGATTAGTCTACTGATCAACAAAATAATCGGTGACTAATCAATTATCAAAATAATTGTTTGTGACAGCCCTTACATTAAGAAAATTGACACTCCAGTTGAACAATGCTGGGTATTAAAATTTCTAATTAACATACTGGTATACTTTTATGATGGCATGGAGTAAAAGTGTTAAAGGAGGAAAAGCTGAATAATACATTGTTTAATCAGATAAGAGTCAGATTGATTTGTGCTTGTCTGATGGGGTCCAGCATTGCTATTCTGAATCTTTCCAGGATTATAGAAGATCTGTGATGCTGTAGAGCTGCATGAACGCAGGAGGTGTAGGAAAGATCATGTGTGAGTGATGTTCCCAGTCTTCACAAGCTTGGAAGGAGGCCAGTCACAAAAAATGCATACTCAAATGACTGCACTTATTTGAAATTGCATATTTACTAATTATTTACGTTCACTTGTAGGAAAAACAGCTGAAATATAGAAAAATATAGTAAAAGAAATATGTCGAGGGGAGATAAAATGTAGCATATTTTTTAAACATTAGCGATGTTGTTTACTGTTGTGTACTTTAGTGTTTTCATAAAGGATTTAATGAAGGCGTTACCAGATAGATCTTTGTGGCTGTCTGAAGGGAGTAAAACAGATGAACGACGAAAGGACTTTTGCTCAAAGCAAGTGCATCTCGCTCAGCCTTCATCTGGTTTGTCATGTTCTTATCAACCATCTCTGCCTTCTTCATCACCTACAGAAAAAAGTTTGTTTCATCAATTTGAAGTTAAATTATTATAGTTTTTTTTTAAGTTATCAAAAGGAAAATATCCTCACCTTAATCGCGTATAAACGTGCATTGCACTTTTTCCTAGCAAGGTAGACCTTGCCAAAAGCTCCACGGCTGATGGGCTTCAAAACGATAAAGTCGTCGATTGAAGGCGGTTTCGGAACGTCCACTGACTTAACATTTACCCCGGAATAGCGCTTTTCATCCACATCCATCATTTAACTGTTTCAGAGAATAAATTAAATTTAGTTTAAGAGAGCCAGCTAACTCATAGTAAACACGTACGTGACAAAACAACAGTCCGGGGTTTGTTTAGAAAATTTGAATTCGACTGCTCGGTGATAGGGTCCTCAGACGTCATTTTAGATGACCAAAAACTGCTTGTACATAAAATCGATTAAAAAGATTTTAAAAAGCACCAAATATTTACTTTAATTCTATTTCAAACATTTATTGTGCGTGTAAAAGTCTAACACTATCAATCATTTTAAAATGTGTTGCTAATTTCAGATATTATTGTGTGCAGTTGATTGAATTTCAATCAGGCAGTCATGGAGAGGCATAAAACGTAACATTAAAACAACACAATTTTTTATGCTACAGCGTTTCACACATGGTTTCACATAACAGATTTTTCTGGAATCACAGTATTCAAGTATTTTAAGTAAATTTACAATAAAGCTTTTATTTGCAGGCGTGACTAAATGACGCAAACTACATTTACCCGGTAGTGATTCGTTTCGACAAGAGATGTGTGATACTACAAGATTTGGCATCGATCTGATACCAAATAAATAAATAAAAGTATCGTCGATACTGGTGCAAATTATTTTAAACGTTCGCAAAGAATAACCTGTGGAGTCAATGCGTTAATTTCTAACACATGAACAACCAGTAGGGGTTGTAATTCTGTTTTAAAAATCTGAATTTAGCATTATCTTGCCAGGTGATGCTGATTTTTTTAGGCATGAGAGTGCCTTACCCAAGGAACCGAAACCGAACCAAAACCCCTTCATGATCCTTATTCATGAAGATTCTGACCGGTACCACGGCTGTCATGGTGATATCGGGGTCAGTATTACAGCAGTTTTTAACCTTTAAAGCAAAGTATTGATGTTATCACACTAGTATCGATCCAAGTTGATACAAACGTTTGGTATCAATGGTATCAATATTGTTGGCAAGGGTCAATGAGTTGATCCGCCCACCGCTGACGTCAAATTGTAGTCCATTTGACCTCAGACGCCGGCGGAGGATCCATTTGCTGTTCTTAGCTAAAAAGTTGTGTAACTGCCGAAAGTTGTGTAACGAAGAAAACAAAAGGACATCCCTCCGAGGAGGACTTCTTCATCTAGGTTATAGCGAGGCTCGGTCCTCACACGTCAACCCTCCAAATACAAAATTTTAATCATTTTTCGGCTAAAATGTTTTCGCTGTCGACAGCGTTTCAGCCCCAGCAGGTAAGCTTACTGAACGGCATGTTGATGATTTAGCTATGTGATGCGAGTTCGTTTACCTTTTATTTAGTCTTTCAGTTGAAATTATCATGTTGCCTGCGAAGAACTCTGTGCTCAGCTATTATATAGAGTTAGATTTGTGGTTAATTTAATTATGACTTTTGTTTTGGTCAATGACAACTTAGCGTGGCTAATGCTAGCATTTATACAAGTCAACGTTTTATCAGCCCATGCTTACGTCACGTCATGTCTCGTGTCAGAGCATTGGACAGTGAGAAATTAGATTTTATGGTTTTGACTTAATGGTTTCATAGTTAGAGAATAGCCAAGTCTACATGTATTTTCTTGGGAGCTAATCCAATCATGAAGGAATGTAGTTTGTAGGTTATATAACTCCCTGCTGTCAGACGCATGCGGGAAGACGTAAACTCAGCCTGAAGAACACTGACATAATCCTGACACAGTGTCCTGTATGGACGACCCTATCTGAACCCAGCAAAGCTGACTCAGTTTCTTTTACTCATTCTTTTCTTCATAACCTTTTACTAAATGTAAGAGTTACATATATGAATGAATGTCAAGGTTATTCATGTAACAATGTGGTGTAAAAACTCTTCTTCACCTTCCTGTTTATGCTGTGTCTCCCAGATGATAGTGCCTTTGGGCCAGGTCATCAATGCCCTGCACTCTCTGAAAAACTCGGCTACAGCTTCAGTCCAGGCCCTCCACAAAGACTTCACTCCAGAGCATACTAAATATCTGAGAGAGGTAACGAAGATGCTACATATACATGATGCATACTAGGGATGTCATACTTATAGAAATCCTTTGGTTTGATCAGTGTCAGAGAAACAGTCATGATTATTCTGCCATGACAACACGACAAATGTGTAAATGCACATGCATTATCAGTTTATAAGTTGTATTTTTCTTTAAGTGTAAACATAACACAGTAATGTAGGAACAAAGTAGAGTAACCAAAAAGTCTTATTCCAGCTATACAACATTGCAAAACTTATTTTGAACCTGAGTAGAGAATTTAGAAACGAGGAGACGCATCTGTGAGTTTTAAAATTCCAGCTGTCCTTCAGCGGTATAGCTGCTGTTTAACAGATAATACTGGAACAGAGACAGTAAACAAAGTTTGTGATGATCCTGCAGCTGGTGAATCAGATCACATATTTCCTCCTTTCACTGCAACTTTTTTTATTGTCAGGATTACAAGCTGGCAAGCTGCGCTTCATAGTGATAGCTTGGACTTTTTTCTCTTTTTTTCCCCCTATAACCATAGAAATCCAACAAGGATGACTAATCTGTTTGTTTGGAGGGAATAACTTTTCTTTGTTTTACTTTCCTACTGAAACATGCCTCATAGAACAAACACAAAGACACGCAAGTGGTAACACGTGAATGATTTGTTTGTTTTAATTGTAAGCGAGAGTTACGCATCCTTAATGCATGCTTTGCAGCTTAAATACAAGCTGATTTGTCCATTAAAGGAAAAAAAAAAGGGCTTTTTGGTGTTAAAACTAACAAGATTTAATTTTCTGTATTATAAATTGAGATGAGCAAACAGGATTAGATAATAATTGTATTGGTGGATTTTTTTTTAGATGGTCTATCTGTGCCTTTTTATTTAAAGTGATTTGGGAACAAAAAAATTGCTATTGCCGAATGCTGGTTAACGTTTCACAGCAGTAATGCACTAATATAACACCAATCATTTCCTTTTTCTGTGTATTTATATTAACTTGGCTAATTATTAGCAACAAATTGTGTTATCGTAGAAGACCCCTGGTCTACCTTACTTATCCTTTATTTAACCAGATAAAAACCCATTGAGATCAGGACCTCTTTTATAAGGGTGACCTGGCCAAGAAACGGCCCTAAAGCTGTAAAGTGGCTCTTTGGACTTTCCACAAATAACCTTGGCAGGTTTTAGCAGTTTTTTGCAGGGCTTTTTTTCTTTTATGGAACAGTCAAATTTCTACCACATAAGGACACTACAAATTACCAGCAATATTTTTCAGATCTACTTTTTAGGTTTAAAACAAGGCTTTTTTTCCCCCTTCTTTTTTTGTTTAACATTTTTATTTTTCCACAAATACCTGCATCCCATAGAAGAACATTTATCTATCTTAATTTTTCCAAAAGATTTATATTTTTCTTTATTCTAAAATGTAAAATAGAAATGAAATTGTGGTTCTTAAAAAAATGATAAATTTCCCTATCGTAGATGCAGTGGGGAAAAAAGTATTGAACACATCAACATTTTTCTCAGAAAACATAATTCTAGTAGAGATATTGGCATGAAATTTTCACCAGATGTCGGCAACAACCCAAGTAATGCACACACACAAAGAAATCCAAACATTTATGTCCATAAATGAAGTTATATCTATGCATTGTAAAGGTTGCAGACCCCTGTCTCAGACAAACCCCCCGCCCACCCCCCCGACCATCATAGAGTTCTGCTCAAGTTTTCATTTTGTATCAAGCATGAAAAAACTTGCATGACGTGTTTGAGTTTGTCTTTGTCGATTCTAGAGTATGTTCAGGTCACAAACATTAAAATACTTCTGACACTTTGGTTTTTCATACATTTAACTTTTTTATGTTAAGGTTGTTAACATGACAAGTTGTCTTTTTCATGTTCAAAATACTTTGTTTCATCCCAGATTTGATCAAAAGTAGATATTTTTATTTTTAAAAGAGGTGTAAATGATTACAGAGGTGTTAATAACCTGCTCTTTCCTTTTAGCCGAGTGTGAGTCTGAGGGATCTGGGCCTGTCAGACGTCAGAGTGAGTCAGCTGGACGAGCTGGTCAGCAGATTACTACCCATACCGGGACCAGAGGAGCCTCCCTGCGTTCCCTCAGCGTGGAGGACGAGTCACGTTTCCGCAGACAGCTTTTTTCACAACAAACATGGTGAGCAGCTCGACTCTGAAGGTTTCATCTCTCGGGTAATTATTTCATGAAACAAATCTTGAATTTCTCTGTGCTGTTTGTCTTGAAGGCTTTTCGCAGAGGAGACCGTTGTTCCACAGACAATACCACAGCCCGCTCAGAGAGGTTTGCTCAGAGCTACAGTTTTTACCAGGTAAGGAACGGATGCAGAACATCTGCCTTTGGTGAAGAACGTAGCATCACAGCTTTTCTTTCTTGTGTTTGTCCTTTCAGTGCGGGTCCAGAGTCGAGGTTTTAAAACGCTTCGATCCAAATCCAGACGAGTGGAGTCTGGTTATGATGGTCCAGTAGAGTCTGAGGCCTACACGCCAGCTTTCATGAAGGTGCGGCTCCTTATTAGTTGAAGCTTTGCTTGATAAAGACGCCTGTGTGGGGGAAACACAGCGTGCTCATAATTACATGCACTGACTTGTTATTCAGCCTCACTGTTTATATTATTATCCGTTTTTATTTCTCGCATGCTGTACAGTTGATACAAACGTTGGGATTAGTGGATTCTGCAGATGTTTACACTTCTTCTGACTTTTATCTTCTTCACAGGGTTTGCTCTTGAGGGAAAAAGGAGCTGAGGCTCAGTCGCTGGACCAAGTGATGAAACAAAAGAACCTTCCAGAAAATCAGCAGGAGGCTTTCAAGACGGGGTTCACTGAGGGATTCATGAGGTCCCAGGCGTTTACTCAGAGAACACAAGGCATGTGCTCCTTTCTAAAGTTTGCTTTAATGAACTTTCCAATGCTGCTTCTGCCCCTCGTTGTGATGCTTGCATGTTTTATGTAAAGCATTTTGATTTAGGGATCGACCGATATAGATTTTTTTAGGGCCGATATCAATATTTTCATCAGCCTCAGCCGATTCAACCTGCCGATATTAGGGGAAATACTTCATTTGACCCCAAAATTAATATAATGAAGTACACAATGAAAACTTTTTTTTAAAACACTTTAAAATAAAATATATATTATTTTTATTTTTAATTTTTGCTATATATTATTTATTATTATATTACTATTATTTTTTATTAATTTTTAATTAAAAAGTAGATATAAATGACTCATTCTAAAAAAAAAAAAAACATAACAGCTATTCTAGTGCAACAATTACACATCAATAGAAACACAGTTTTGAATTATATATTACATTTTTCTGCCATTGACCTTTTGGTTTTTTACATACTGTACCTTTTAAGATAAAGAAATAAACAAAGCACTCCAAATAAATATATAAAAGAGAAACGGTGCACTTTTAAACAAATATTAAATAGAAACATTAAACTTGTAATAAAGTGTATATAAAAAATTGCTGTGTGTATTGATGCCTGTCTGTAAATTATGCTAAGGGTGGGTATCGGCTAACACACCGACGTTTCAGCCGATGCCAACACAGGAAAAAATGCAAATATCGGCCAGCCGATATCGTCTGTCCTTACTTTGAATTGTCTTCTACATGAAATGCTCTACACAAATAAAGCTGCCTCACCTAAAGACAACGAAAGCGTATTCACACTGCTGGCAAAAGCAGCTCAAATCAGACTTTTTTTTTGCCAATATGTGACCCATATCTTTTTCTTTTCTTTCCTTTTTTTTGATAATCTGAACAGCAAAGATTCATTTTTACAAATATGACCCAGCTTGCTCTCATATGTGATACTAAATCAGATACAGTCGTCCTCAAAATTATTCATACAATTAAAGAAAACGTTACATTCACAATAGTAATTCATATAACAACAACAAACTAAAAAGAGTAATAATAAATAGAAAATTACTAAATTATAATTTAATGAAATAAAATTTCACTTTTGAATTGTGGTTGAAAAGAATAATTTAAAAAAAAAAAACTGTCCTGGACAAACTAGAGCACCTTGCTTATGAACAGTGGACCAAACTACCTGTCAACAGGTGCAGACGTCTGATTGGACGTTACAGAAAATACTTGATTGCCTCAAATGGTTGCCCAACAAAATTTTTGTACAGGAAGACCATCATGTTTGTTTAATTTAGTTTGTGGTCTAGTAAACCACAATTTAAGATCAATGTCATGATTTTCATTAGAAAATATATAATTATATTATAAATTATATAATTTGAGGGCATGAATATTTTTGAGGACGACTGTATATCTGATGCTTTTCAGTAACACAATGTTTGTGATGCATTTTCTCCAGATTACATGAAAGTGAGACAGATGTTGCAAATCTGCATCGGAGGAGGCAGATCATGGCATAAAGAATGCAAACAAGAGATGGAAGAATATTTAACATAATCTTGACAGCAATGATTGCACAACTTCAAAATTGATGCACATGCTAGCAAGTATAGCATCCATATTTGCCATACGCGTGCACATAAACGTGAACAACCACAGGGGAAAGAAATGACATCTGAGCAGACTCTGACCTGCAGAGTGAACGTAGACTTGATTATCCAGAGCAGTGGCTCTCTTCCAACCCTTTTTTTCCCTGGAAGCCTTTCACAGCTCTATTTCCATCCATTTCAGTCACACTTCTCCTTCTAATATATAAAAAAAAAAACAACAACCACCTCCAGCTTATTGTTTTTATTTTCACTCGGAGCAGAAGTGTCTTGGAGTTGCATGTTTGTCCGATCCAAAATCTGATACGAGCTCTCCTTAAAATGTTTCAGACACTGAATCATCTTGTAGGTGATCAAGCTCATTTTCACAGCTGAGTTGCTCCATGTCCCTGAGGCTTGAAATGTCACGATTCATTTGATAATTACAGCTTATTTGCAAAAACAATTATTTCTTACTGAAGCATCAGCATATGGAATGACTCCATGATCACTTGTTTTCATGAATGAATGAATTCATGAATCATAACGGCAGATCAGCTCGTGTTCTGCTATTTAATCAACACACATGTTGCCTAACTGTGTGTAACAGCTGTGTTTTAATGTGCCACCTCCTCTCAGACTCCTGACAACCCCACACCTGTGATCTTTGGTGGGAACCACTGATCTAGAGGGAAAATGACTTCTTCATATCTGTTGATTTATTGCAGTAGCTGCATCATATTTTGTTCTGGATTAAATATGGATAAAACTCTTGGTTAATGGTGTGTTTGTTCTGCTTTGACAGACTCACTGAGGAGAACCAGGCTGATCCTGCTGGTCCTCCTACTTATTGGTATTTATGGCCTGTCAAGAACCCCGTTTCTCTCTGGTAAAGGCTCCTTTTCTGATGCTGGTTTGTTTCAGTTTTCTTTCTTTTATAAGTTTATAAGTTAAATCTAAACCCTACATGCACACTGCACTTGCAGCAAAGCCTGTTATCGTCCCAACAGTGAAATAAAATGACTATTTTTAATGTAATATGTTTTTTGTATGCTATCAGTAACTTCATAATTCGTGATATGCTTGCTATAGTGTGCATGTAGAGGTTGATTATCTTGGTGCATACTATTTCTAACTAATTATCTATACCAGCTGTTTGTATTCTCATGACCAAATATGAGCTAAATGAACAGCTACAAGCAGTAATTGTGGAAAAGCAGCATAGATGTGTGGCCTGTAACGAGCAGTTATTTATCTGTGATCCTGAGAATCTGTGAAATGTGTTGCTGAGAAGTTTGTTTTGGGATTTCGCAGTGAGGTTTCGCACCACATCTGGCCTCGACTCTGCAGTGGACCCCATCCAGATGAAGAACGTGACATTTGAGCATGTTAAAGGAGTGGAAGAGGCAAAGAATGAATTACAGGATGTTGTTGAGTTTCTCAAGAATCCACAGAAGTTCACTGTTTTAGGTGGAAAGCTGCCTAAAGGTATCCTCACTCGTTTTATTGTCTCTCTTTTTCTTTCCTGAATAGAATATTGTGCTTACGTCTGCTTCTGTCCTCTCAGGGATCCTCCTGGTTGGTCCACCAGGAACAGGAAAGACTCTGTTAGCCCGAGCTGTAGCCGGGGAGGCCGATGTGCCCTTCTACTACGCCTCTGGGTCAGAGTTTGATGAGATGTTCGTGGGTGTTGGTGCAAGCAGGATCAGGAACCTTTTCAGTAAGTTGGCTGGAAAATGAGAGTGTAACAGCACTCCTTGGTTTTTGCGCAACTTCATCTCCTGCCAGATTTTGAAAAATACAGAGTGGGTGGGTCGTGAGTAAAAGGGCAGAAATTAGTGAAACGCAACTCATTTCTGAGTTTGACAGGATATTTATCACTGGAGACAGTTTCATCCCATTATTATCCTCTCCACAGAACACCTGAGCCAAATTAATAATATTAGCGATATTCAGTATTGGCTTTTTACCAATATCCAATATTGTCCAACTTAATTTCCAATATCCGATATCGACTTATACCGATCTATGCAGACAACTGTGAGGTTATATTTATCATATTTTGAAAAATATGATATTCTGCTCTAAGAGCAAAGATTCCCAAAATGGTTTTAACTCAGCCAGAGGAGTTCATTTTGGACATCTGGCTGCCAGATATCAGATACTAGCAGCTATTAGCCAACACGTGGCTAATTCTAATGTTTCTGAAAACTTGATAACTTTACCAACAACTTAAAACTAGACATATTATAAGCAGCTAGGCTGCTAAGCTGATAATATCAAACATCCCTAGTTATAATGCAAGATTATTTATGAATGGTTAAGTCTGTTAATAAAATAATGTTACCTATAAAAGTAGTCCAGGTAGCCGCCACAAGCCACTACAGTACTCAAGGAGGAGCTGACTTTTTTTTTTGCATCTGGGGGGAGATTTTTTTGTTTTTGTTGTTATTTTGTTTTCTTGTGACATGTAGAAGCATACTTGGTGTAGGGCTGGGCAATATGGACCAAATATTGTATCACAATGTACATTTTTTTGATGACGTTATACAATATTTACTGGTATTTTTTTACCCTAATTTCTCTGAATGTTTCATTTCATATCAAACGCCTGTTTTTTACTATTGAAATATGATTAGTTAAAGGTAAAGCTCCACTTCAGTGATGGAATTAGGAATAATACTGTTGTTTACAGCACAAAAACACATTTTAGGGTGTACTATGAATCTGACTCCAGTCTCTCCCTCTTGCGGTTTGCAGAAGAGGCAAAAGCCAACGCCCCCTGTGTTATATTTATTGATGAGCTGGACAGCGTTGGTGGAAAGAGGATCGAGTCTCCTATGCATCCTTACTCCAGACAAACCATCAACCAGCTGCTGGCTGAAATGGACGGGTCAGTTTGGTTCACACTCAGTGATGTGACTTCTTTACTTCTGCTGTGAATTTTCTCCTGACGTGAAAAATGTGTCTATGTTTTACAGATTTAAACCAAATGAAGGCGTCATTGTTATCGGTGCTACAAACTTTGCTGAAGCTTTGGATAAGTACGTTTCCATTTTAGACAAACAAAGGCTTTAACTAGTCTCTTTTGATAGAGAAGTTGTTGCTGAGGAAGCAAACATCAGCTGGTTAGAAATGTGTGAATTATGTGCAGCATTTGTCCTCAATCTTCTTTGAAATCCATATGACCTTATTTTAAATCTAATGCATCTTGTATTTAGAGTTTATCAAAGATTAGTAATTTATTATCTAAATTTGTCACTGGTTAGTTTTTCCGCCTCTTACGCTGTGCTGTTTAAGTTTAACCTCTAAATGGTTGTAGTAGCAGTAGTAACTGTATTTGTCTTCTGTTTAGGATATTGTAAGACAAAGACCAGAGAAACTTGAGTTTTGATTGCAGCTGTGTTGCTGGTACTTTTTAGTGCCCTGGTGAGACCTGGGAGGTTCGACATGCAGGTGACTGTCCCTCGTCCGGATGTGAAAGGACGCACAGAAATTCTCAACTGGTACCTCTCCAAGATCAAAGTGGACTCTTGTAGGTTTCCCTGTCGCATCTCATAATAAGTCCCTCAGATTTAGCGAGACCTAGAGGGACTGCATTGTTTGCCATCTGTTTAAGGAACACTCTTCTCTGATCTTTTTCTTTCACAGCCGCTGAAGCAGAGATCATCGCCCGAGGCACTGTGGGATTCTCTGGGGCAGAACTGGAAAACCTGGTCAACCAGGCCGCCCTGAAGGCAGCAGTGGACGGGAAAGAGATGGTCACAATGAAGGACCTGGAGTTTGCTAAGGACAAGATCCTCATGGGTGAGTTCACGTCATTGCCTGAGCTATTGTCAGCAGCTGTTATAAGGCATCACATGAGACACACCAGGGGCCAAGAGGGATCTTAAATCTTTCTTTTTTGTGCCTCTTTTTTCCCCATCAGGTCCAGAGAGGCGGAGCGTTGTAATAGACCAGAAGAATAAGACCATCACAGCGTACCACGAGTCCGGCCATGCCATCGTTGCCTATTACACCAAAGATGCAATGCCCATCAATAAGGCTACAATCATGCCGAGGGGACCAACTCTGGGCCATGTGAGTTGTTTTACAAAAGGACACAATTCACTTAGCATGATATTGGAATTTTGGCCGATACCCGATATGCCGCTATTTTAAAATAACCGATAACTGATATCGATACCAATATTACAGCTGAAAAAATCAGCAGTCATTGCAAATGGCAGTCTTTTTATCCATTTCCGACACTTTGAAAAATAGGGGTGGGAAAAAATATCGATACACTGAAATATCGCAATATTTTCATATGCCAATATCAAGTGATATTTAAAAATGCGGCATCAATCTATTTTACTACAAAATCTCGCCAGATTTCATCCTTCTGTTAAAAAAATCTCATGATATTTCGTAAATTCTGGCGAGATTTTGTAACAAAATGATGAAATATCGCGAGGTTTCGTTAATAAAATAAATCGATACCGCATTTTTAAATGTCAATATGATATAAGCATATGAAAATATTGCAATATTTCAGTTTATCGATATCTTTTCCCACCCCTAGTTTTTAGAATTTTAAAGTCTGTAAAAAAAGAAGTTTTTGAAGAAGTTTCTCTCTCTTTTTTTTTTTTCTTTTTTTTTTTTTTTTTTTTTTTTTTAGACTTTAGAAACAGTGGGCTGATCGGTTAAATATTGGTGCGGTGGCCGATGTCTGATACTCAGTTTTAAGGCCGATATAGGCCGATACCGATAGGAGACCAACTATATCATGCATCCCTAAATTCACACATCATTTTTATCACCAGCTTCTCACACTGATGTTTGTCGTTCAGGTGTCCATGCTCCCAGAGAACGACCGCTGGAGCGAGACCCGAGCTCAGCTGCTGGCTCAGATGGACGTCAGCATGGGCGGTCGAGTAGCAGAGGAGCTCATCTTTGGAGACGAAAACATCACCACTGGTACGAACGTCAGAGGAACACATTTAATGTTCATTAAGTTGCTGCAGCAGTGATGTCATTACATTAACTAAATGTGATTTAATAAAGTTTAAGAATCAGTTCGTGTTTTACTAAAAGTTTAATTAAATTCTGGCTTTTTTTGTGCATTTAAGGAGCCTCCAGCGACTTTGATGGTGCAACCAGAATAGCTAAAATGATGGTTACAAGGTTCGGCATGAGTGACAAGGTAAGAGGAGTTCCTACAGTCACTGTTGAAGTTATCTTTGGTATAAACAGTATGTTTATGTGTCTGTATAACTTGATTTGGCAATACATTTGTAATAAATGCACATTTGAGTACCTCATGGTTTTTTTTAGAACTTTTGATTAGTATTTCTTCCCTCAGTTTTTAGTCACAGTTGGGGCCACTCATAGTTGTAACCTTTTGTTGCTGATTTCACTTTAGGTCCAAAAAAGAAACAAAACATTACAAAAACTACTCGTGATTTGTTTTTTTAATGCCTTGGTGTGAACCAAGCACCTTGCATGGTGTCATCAGAAGGTGGCACTACGTCTGTCATAAAGAAATAAGACTAAGTGGAGACTCGACTCCATCATCTAATCCACTGTTTCTCAAATCGGGGGGTACGCATACCCTTGGAGGCTTTAAGGCATTCCATGGCGTATGTGAAATATATTTTAATAGTCTATATGTATGATTTTATAAGATAAATTCAATCAAATTAAATAAATATTTCAATAAATGTACAAGTGTACATTCATACACTGAATTTAAACTTGGTTTCACACCATTTCATTATCCTACCAAAAAAAAAAAAAAACTGTCTTTCACGTACAAACAGGATTTGACCCAACTTGCTACGAGCCAGTTGACATCAACCGCCAATCACTGTCACCTTGACAACACAAACAATGGAGACGTGGTTGAAATGTAGTAGAATCCAACTGAAAAGGATAATTATATATCTCTTTTTTTATGTCTTCTGTCTAAATGATTCAAAAGAGAGCACGAAGAGAGAGAGCCGTTGTTTTGCACAGTTCCAGTTTAATAAACCTGACACAAATGAAAAAGTCCTGTAATTTTTTCTAGATCGATACTTTGCAGTAAATAGAGGGTACTAGTCTGGAAATATATTCCACAAGGTGTGCTTTGTTGAAAAAAGTTGAGAACTGCTAGTCTAATTTCTCCCCTCCATCTTCCTGCCTGTGATCTGGAATCTCCTCACAACTAAATATTTTGAAGAACGTCTCAATTTCTGAAATGTAAATTTCAGAAGAGTAAGATACGCCAGAAAAGCTATAAGCAGGGAAGTTTGGCATTTTTGACATCTGAGGGGGGACCAACATTAAAAAAGTGCATGGCTGTGATCATTAGCTTTGCCACAGGTTTACGGGGGGGGGGGGGTCAAGTGTTTGCAGACAGGGAAATGGTAGAGGGGGAGGCCTTGCTCACATAATAAATGTATTTGAGCAGCATTGTTTTCGTCAACAATGATGATGATGACAAAATAATTTGGTGATGATGAGCTAAACATGGCTCTTTGACAACTAAAACATGACGAGACGTGTTTGAGTTTTCATTGACGAGCTGGATGAAAATGGGTGTGTGGTCCGTCAGACGTTCAAAACCTCTGCTTATTAGCTGTTCATCTGTCTGTCAAAAGCAAAAAAAGTAGCTCTATCCTGTCCACGTTTGGTCACGCCCACCATCTGGCGTGTAGCGCACATCATAATCCTGCACAGGTTTTACCAACCAACATCCCCCCCCGAACCCGTTCGGTCAGGGGTACCCCAAGTCCGGTCCTGGAGAGCTACATGCTGCACATTTTGGCTGCATCCCTTCTCCAACACACCTGAATGAAATGAATGTCTCGTTACCAGGCAGAGCTGAATGACACGTGCATGAGGGAATTCAAAAGTATGCTCTAAAAACTGCAGGATAGTAGCTCTCGAGGATCGGACTTGGCCACCCTGCGTTAAGATGATTGTGTCAGACAGCTGCTGTTCTGACTGCATAATTATAGGCTGGAAAAGCTTTTTGTATTTGTCTGAAGTCGCCCACCCACAGTGTGCAGTGATCTCAGGTAAATGCATGTGAAGGTCTTATTGTTCCCTCAGCTGAAGGGTATAATTTGTGTTTTGTTGCAGCTCGGCGTCATGACCTACGGAGATGTAACAAAGCAGAGCCCTGAGACACAAGCTGCTATCGAGCAGGAAGTCAGAGTTTTACTGAAGGTGAGATTTCCCTCATTACTAACGTGGATACTTTTTCCTCTCTGGTCAGTTTCTGTTCTCATTTCTTTTCTTCATTGTTTCTGCAGGACTCGTATGACCGTGCTAAAAACCTCCTGAAGACTTACAGTAAGGAGCACAAGAAGCTAGCGGATGCCCTGCTAACATACGAAACTCTGGATGCAAAAGAGATCAAGATGGTGCTTGAGGGGAAATCTCTGGACCACTAGATACCTCAGCAGACATTTTAGACCCTTGAATTGTGTATATATAAATATGAAGCCGTGCAATCGAGCACAGGCCTTTCGGAGGCCTTCTGTTTTATGTTTGTACTCCTCATGTTGTCAATGTGAAGATTATGATGAAATGAACATGTTTCAACCTAATTTTTCTTTTTTTCCATTTGGCATCTCCTGCAGAAGACTCATTTTCAGTGATTTTTTTTTTTTTTTTAAGCACCTCCCAATTTAATCTGATTTGATGACGCAAATACTTGTTCCTCACCAAATACCAGAGGTTTTACTGTGGGTTTAGTGGTTTTACCCTCCTGAAAAAACCTCCACAGTACTTTGATGCATCGGAGTCGTATCTGCTCTTGTAAGGACTCGACATGGCTCATAGCTCGTCGCATATTGTTGCACAGCCAGATGAACACCATAGGACCTTAAAGTACCTCAGTCTAGAATGTACCTTTTGGCTGTAGTAAGGTACAGGTGAGCTCGCTGATCATTGTTCAACATCTTGATGAGTTTTCTCTTTCTCTCTTTTATGTATGTCATTTGCAAATGCAATCTTTTATTATTTATTTAAGTGCCCAAAGGTGTGTCCTATGTTCTATTAAAAGTAGCAATAGGGCCTCTTGTCCTTGTCTAAGATCACCTGTAACTGATAACTAAGAGGAGTTGTGTGTGAGTGTGTGTATATACTGTAAGCATATAAAGGACTGGTTGGTGCTTCTGTGTTACTTTAGATAAAGGCCTTCTGGAAGCTCAAATAAAGATTACTCTTATGAAACACTTGTGAATGTGTTATGTATACAACTTAAACATGCTCTGATTTTCTGCCAAATTATGTTTGCTTCAAACTAAATGAAATCAAATAATTTATTTAGCCCTTAGCTTTACATCTTTACCAAGCTGAGACCTTATTCTTCACATTTAGACATTTTGCACATCATGTGTGCTTCAGAGAGCCCAATCTCATCCGGACTGATCAGCACTGTAACAATAGCTAATAGTAGTTTCTCTGCTTGTGTTGCTGAAATTATTTGGGATTTTCAAGATGTTGATTAAGAAGTTATTCACTAAATATATTGGTGGTCCCACAGCTCCATAATATCACTACCAGAATTTCTGCATCTGCCCATAATGGGGGGAAACAGCTGAATGGAGTGCAGTAAAAATGTAAAATATCACTAATACCTTTCTTCCTAATCAGATGCTGACAATGAAGAATGGATAGTTTTTAACTGTAATGACAGTGAGATTAAAATATGTAGTTTTATGGATGTCAGTGGGGGCAGTGTTGGCTATGAAGGTCACCAGAGGGGGGATCTAATCACCATAAACTACTAATGACACCAAATCAATTTTGATGCTAATCTTTAATATATCAAAGACCCTCATCCCCCTAAAGCCCCTCCTCTAATATTTAATTCATAGAAAATATTTAAAAATCTTTTTGTATGTTTTTAAAAGTAATTATTCAAATAAACAACTAGTTAAAGGGTTAAAAGTCTTAAAATGGTGAAATGTTTGGCGATTTTGAGCAGGTATGAATGTGTTCAAGTGTATGAAAAAAAAAAAAGTAGAAAAATACATATGTATGATTGTTTTATAGCAGCTTTGTCCATGAGGGTCATCAGAGAGTTTCTGACACTACTTGGAAAATGCAAATGGTATCAAACCAATTTTGTTGCTAATCTTTCACACATGCAAGTTTCTTAATTACCACCAAAGACCCCTCCCTCTACAATTCATTATATGAAAAACAATTATGTTTTGGGGATTTTTTTTATTGTATTATTATTATTAATTTATTTTTGTACATAAACAAGGCAGTAATTCAGATCTGAAAACTTGCATTTAATGGTGTTTATTTGATTTTGAGTCTTTTTGTGTCCCCGATTAATTTTAAGAAAAAAATATAAATGTGTGATTTAAGAACTGATGGTGATTTCACAAAATTTCTCATGTCTAAAATTTCACGAAAGGATTTTTTTCAACATTTTTTAAAGCATTTTTATGGTGCTATTTTATTGTTTTCACTCTGTCCCCAGCATAACTTTTAGATATATGGTGCTTCATGTTTCTGCTCAAAAATGATAAAATGGTGTGATTTTTTGTATAAATTCCTTAGAATATTATAGAATTGATGATTTCTTATCGTATTTGACAAAAATGTCAAATCCTTTTTTTAAATTTTTTAATAAATGTGTCTGTCCCTTAATATTGCTGTTGAACGTTTTTAGATTAGTAGAGTTTCATTAAAATGTGATTCTTTAACTATCCTTTTGTGCTGCCACTCAGGCACGTGCTGGACAGACATTTTAAAAAAATAGTACTTTTTTTCAATTTATAACCATAAGTTGCACGACATTTTTATTACATGTCATTACCAAACAGCTTGTAGTTTATAAATATCTAAAGATTTTTGTGTAAAAACTTTATATTTATATAATAAACATTGTACAGCACTATGTAACAAAAATATAATTATGCTAACTCCAACAGTTTAGCACAGTTAGCTTAAAACTGTACAGTAAAATGTCATTACCATCATGCTGGTGTTGACATTTCTATGGGGTATCTCTGACTAAAGAGACATTTTTAAAAATAAAATAAAATCCTAATTTAATGTATAATGAAATATTTAGATTTTGACTTACAGATAGATGACAATTCAAGTAAGCTTGGTTTGGTAGGATATTGTGACATTTAATCTTTAAGCTGCAACTCAAAAGTGCCCGAAATCAAGTAAACACCCTTAAAGGGTTAAAATGCAAAAAATAATTGAATGGTTGGAAGTTTTTTAATAAGACAGAAGTTCTTTAAATGATTTACATGAAAGAAAACAGGAAAAAAGAATATTAATAGATGAGCATTTTATAACATTTTTTGCAAGAGGAAACTTTTTGTTCACCAGAGGGCGCAAAACTCATCCGCTGAGTATTAAAGACATGTGAGGGGGAAAGAAACCAGATTTAAAAACACTGTCTAAAGAAGAGTCATTGCGAAAATTCATATTCCCGCTGCAACACAGACAAAAATACTGAGTAAAAAAATAAAATAGAGACAAAAATGGACAAAAGGGTCTCGAGGGGAGCAAAAGGGACTGAAAACAAACAAACACTACAACATTACAATCTCCCTGTGAGGTCAATAAAGTATTTGCCATTTAATTTCATGTAGCACTTTTGTTATACACCAGTGGGAACAGTGAGAGGTTGAGACTGTACCTGAGGACACCCACTTATGAGGACTGGAGGACTCAGGATCACTTTGTCTATACAAAAGCTCTTTCTCCTGAGCTGCAGCTGCTTCTCATATGTAAAAGAGAACATGTTATCCAGCCAAAATAGCTTGATTGTGAGGAAATTGTTCAAATAGTGTTCTTTTGTCACTGGGGCAGGAACAACGGCTCATTTACTCCTGCCGGTGGATGATCCTCACCTGTAATTAGTAGATTTGGTTCCAGATAAACAAGCTGAGATAAACCAAGAAAGGACAATTTCCTCTTTTCTTTGACCTGTCCCAGTGTTAGCCTATATAAGGAGGTTAGAAGCTGCAGAGGAAGCTTCAGCTACCTGAAGCGTCAGTATGGAGAGGCTCGAAAATTTACTTTGGATTTTAAACTGAAGCATCTGAGAAACGATGGAGGCTCAGAGGATGGCATAGCTGTTATTGGGATAGGATGCGTTTTCCCTGGAGGTATGACTTTGACACAGCTTGTCTTGTTTTAGATAGATTATAGTTTTTGATTTTCCCCCCCTTTCTTATTCAATTTGTGTTTATTGTAGGGGAGGGATTGGACAATTTCTGGAGGGTCCTGTTGGAGGGGAGGAACTGTGTGGTGGATATTCCAGCTGAGAGGTTTGACATCACTTCTTGGTATGATGCCGATGCCAGCAAACCTGGAAAGATGCTGACAGCCAAAGCAGCTCTTATAGAGGGGTAAGCTTTATCTGAGTTTAGGCTGGTCTGATGTTAATTTCCTCATGCTAGAATTATGATCCCCGCCGAACCCCCCCTATTTATATTCTAGGTTGAATGAGTTTGATCACAAGTTCTTTGGTATCACTGAGGTGGAGGCTGACTGTATGGATCCTCAGCAGAAGCTCCTGCTGCAGTGCACATACAGGGCATTAGAAGATGCAGGGATAGCCATGGAAAGCATCAGTGGAAGCAGAACTGGCGTTTACATAGGTGCTCGTCTCACACGTTACATCTAAGATTACAGTTTCGTGACACTGTGACTCACTCTGATTTGATTGTGCTGCTGCAGGCCTTATGAACAGGGACTACGAGATGCTCAGAAATGACAATCCTGACACAATGAGCCACTACAACAGCACTGGGATGGCCATGAGTGTCGCTGCCAACAGAATTTCCTTCACCTTCAACCTCACTGGTCCTTCATTTGCCATCGACAGTGCCTGTTCCTCATCTCTGGTGGCTCTTCATGTGGCCTGTCAGGCTTTAAAACAAGGTTGGATCTGTTTACTTGCTTCATTTATATATTTGTAAAAATCACTCATTTTACTTCTCTCTCAACCAGGAGACTGTGTGATGGCAGTATGTGGAGGGGTTAACTGTATAATAGAGCCCAGAGTGTTTGTTGCTCTCAGCAAGGCAAAGATGATCTCACCTGAAGGAACCAGCAAGCCCTTCTCCATCAGAGCAGATGGCTACGGCAGAGGGGAGGGCTGTGGCGTAGTACTCCTGAAACCTCTCAGACATGTAAGTTGATGGTTATGTTCCAGTGTTTTCACAGGTTTTACCATCTGTTTATCTGAATTTCTCTTATAATCAACACAAATAACAATAATAACTATGTAATTATCATCATTTTGTTGAATGAAACTACCAATGATGAAAACAGCTTTTAAAAAAGAAAAAAAATAGTTTATTTTTATTCCTTTTTTAAATTTCAAATGTTTAAAAAAAAGGGTTAAAGGAGTGAAAAATTGCACCTGTTGTATTTTTTCTAATACATTGGAGTAATTTAAGTAATTTTACTTAAAACAAATTAAAGAAACATGTTTCCAGATTCACTTCCACGTTAACATCAAATCCACTTTAACGACTCTCCCATCCATTGAACCTGGAAGACTGTGGATAATTTCTCTCTGGATCTCATTAGAAGAAACCAGAACTGGCTCCCAAAGTTGCTGTTAGGAAGTCTTCTGCCCCCGTCATAGATCTTTCTTTTAGGGATGCTCCACAGATTCTCAGTAAGGTTGAGTTCAGGAAATGAGGGTGGTCACACTTTAAGTTTTCTCCCATTATACCTGTGGTGGGATGCCAGGTATAGTGGCCCCCAGTCTCCCAGGTGACAGCCATGTGCACGCTGACCATTCAGCCGAACAAATATCCCTGTGGCCAAATAGCCGGGGCACATGATCTCTTGGAGGCATAGTAACAGGACCCTAAACCAAAAGCCAAAAATTCAGTGGGATTTTTGCAGCATGGGATGTGTTGTCTTGAAGGAATGGTTCTTCCTTCTATAAATGGCAGGAGATGGTCAGTTAGAAACTGCATCAATTATGCAGAGGTCATCTCAGTCCCCATTACTCCCACCCAAACCATCACTCCATCACCACCTTGCTGACTTGGCAGCAAGCAGGTTGGTGGCCATCCACCAACCATCCAGACCTCTATCCATCTGGACCATCCAGTGAAGCACGGCATTCATTAGTGAATAAAACTGAAAATGAGTCATGTATTTCTTTTTTTTAAAAGGATTTTTGAGGACAATAGTGGGCTTCATATGATAGGAAAGGGGTAAGACATGCAGCAAAGGAGCTTAGGCTAGGAATTCAACCTGGGCTGGCTACACTGTGGGCAGGTAGCCTTTGCACATGGAGTGGCTACTCAACCAGTTGAGCTAAACATTAACCTGTGAGTTATGTCACCTGCAGCTTTAAATACCTGCTTGCTGCTTATCAGTGGCCTTTTAAGAGCTGTTCTGTGAACATTATGCATTGTCCTGATGGAGGCTTTCCTTGATGTCTTTATCTGCATTAACCCGTTAGGATGTCCTGGTATAACCTGACAGGCTTTAAAACAAATCTCAAAACCCACTTTTATGGCTTGGCTTTTAACTCAACATGGGAATTTGCTCTCTTTTAGTTGTTTTAATTTATTTTTTAATGGTTTTAAAATTAATTTTAAACCCACTTTTACTACTGGCTTTGACCCAGCATGAGACCTTGCTTTGTTTTAGTTGTCTTTATTTGTTATTTGATGCTTGCGTTTTTATCCTGCCATGTACAGCACTTTGTGTTAGCTGTGGCTCTTTTAAAGTGCTATATAAATAAACGTGTCGTTGTACAAAGCAGGGATACTAGAATACTTGCTTATGATGTATTTTCTCTATCAAAGGCCATCAAAGACCACAACAAAATATGGGGCATCATCAGCAAAACTGCAGTCAACCAAGACGGGCGCTCCGTGACTCCAATCACCAAACCCTCCATGACGCAACAAGAGGAGCTGCTGCGACAAATCTACTCAGACACTGACATTGCAAATGTCCAGTATATAGAAGCACACGGGACTGGAACCCCAGTTGGAGACCCAACAGAGGCACAGAGCATCTCCAATGTCATCGCCCAAGCCAGACCTCCAGACTCAGGGTTACTGCTTATGGGGTCTGTGAAGGGCAACATCGGACACACAGAATCTGCAGCCGGAGTGGCCGGGCTCATTAAGGTACTCCTGATGATGAGGCACAAAACAGTTGTTCCCTCGGTTTTCTACTCTGAAGACAGTGCAAGTGTAGACATAAAAGCCTTAAATGTAAAAATTCCTACTAAAGCTGAAATGTGGGAGTCAAACGGGCCGCTGGGAAGAGTAGCTGGGGTCAACAGCTTTGGGTTTGGAGGCACAAATGCACATGTGATTTTAAGAGAGCACAATCACACATTAAAAACTATAAATATCTGGCCAAAGATATTTGTGTTATCTGCAGCCTCTGAGAAATCAATGATCCTGACCATCACTGACACCCACCAAAGACTGTCCAGCAATGTAGACTTGCAGGCACTCTCATACACCTCAGCATGCAGACGGAGTCATTGCAAACACAAATATAGAAAAGCCTTTACAACATCTTTCCTTTCAGATTTAAAACACCAGCTCACTTTGGCACTGGGGACAAAGGCTGATTCAGTAAGGTCTGATGTGCAGGTGGTCTTTGTGTTTTGTGGAAATGGGGTTTCCTACAGGGGGATGTGCAGCCAGCTCATGAAGAAGGTTCCTGTTTTCAGAGAAAAGGTCAAAGAAGTCGAGAGAATCTTTCAGAGTTATAAAGATATCAGTATCAGTCAGTGGCTTGTTAATGAGTCCAATGACAGTGACTTCAGCCAGCCAGATGTTGTCCAGCCTCTTCTCCTGGCGGTTCAAGTCGGCATCTCCAGTCTGCTGAAGAACTGGGGTGTCAAACCCCATTCTGTGCTCGGTCACTCGGTCGGTGAGATTGCTGCTGCTCACTGCTCAGGCCTCTTGTCTCTTGAGGATGCTGTGAAAGTGTGCTTCCACCGGAGCGCTCTGCAGAGCAAAGTCACAGGAGGGAAAATGCTTGTGGTCAGCAACATTGCAGTAGAAAAAGTTTCCGAGGTTATTTCTGCCTTCTATGGGAAGATTAGCATAGCTGCTGTCAACAGCCCTCAGTCCTGCACTCTGTCAGGAGATGCAGATGCTATAGACACCTTTCACAAGAAGCTGAAGCTCCTTTTTCCAGATAACAATCTCTTCCTCCGTCACTTAGATGTTCCGGCAGCTTATCATAGCCATATGATGGATCCAGTTCTAGATGACATTGAGAGAAGTATAGACCGTTTGGACTGCAACAACGTTGAGTGTGAGCTTTTTTCAACAGTGACTGGAGAGAGGTACTCACATGGGGATTTCAGCTCCGGCAGCTACTGGGCAAAGAATGTCCGAAAGTCTGTTTTATTTGAGCGAGCGCTTCGTGCTGCCGTCAGAGATAAGCAGTGTAAAAGAAACCTGGTCTTTGTGGAAATTGGACCTCGTCGGGCTCTTCAAAGGTACATACAGGAGAGTCTTGGAAATGACATCACAGTCCTCTCTGCTGTCCACCCAGAGAAAGATTGTGACACTCTCTCTTCGACTGTGGCAAAGCTGTTTGAACTTGGCGTTGATATAGACTGGAATCAGGTCTATAGGGGGAGTGAGACTTTACCCACAGCTCTTCCAGTTTATCAGTTTGACACCATGAAGAAGGATGTGAGTTTTGAAGCTTTGAGAAAAGACAATGGATCATCCACTTTTTCTCACCATGCGCTCACAGCCCAAACAAAGCAGGATTGCAAAGAATTTGTGTGCACCATCTCATCGGAGACTGCCCCTTATCTTTGGGAGCATAAAAACAACAATGTTGCCATCGTACCCGGTGCTTTCTACGTAGAGTTGGCTTATGCTGCAGTGATGGCGAGCCTGCAACCAAAGAAACCAATCTCCCAGCTCTGTCTCAGTGTTGCATTTGAGAGCGTGCTTACTCTCAGCTCAAGCTGCCAGCAGCTGAAAGTCACAGTGGGCCACTCAGACAAACAGGCTTCATTTAAAATCGAGTCTTCTGTTGCAACGCTCGCCTCTGGCATATGCAGCTGTACAGATCAGCTGCAGCTGTTAGAGGAAGCAATCATCTGTCTTGATGTGATCTTCCAAAGGTGCAACTTAGTTATGACAAGACAGGAGATTTATTCAGTCCTCTCTCATGCAGGGTTCGAGTATGGTCTGCTTCTCAAGCAGCTTGACAACGTGCGTTTGGGAAATGAATTCAAAGAAGCAGTGACAACAATTCGAGTCCCTTCTGAAGTTCTGAAACATCTCTATGAGTACTTCCTTCATCCTGTGCTGCTGGATTATTTCATGCAGATGACTGCTGTGGTAGCAATGGGTCAGCTTGCAGGAAAACAGGGATTTCCTTCAGGCATTGAAGCTATAACTATATCAGGATCCCTGCAGGAGGAAATGGTTATATACTTGCGGGCAACTCAAGAAAGTCCAGATTTCCTTGATGTTTGTGGTTGTTTAGCTACGACAGAGGGCAACGTACTGGTGGAGCTTAAAGGGGTAAGGATTTCCTTTTTGGACTGCTGCTCCAATGTCACCCAGTCGCCATTCTTTCACAATGAAACGTATGCAATTGCAGATGAGAGTGATTTGCAAAATTGGCAACTAAAAGCAATTATTTTTGAGGACAAACTCGGCATTGCTAAAAGGCTAAGACCATACGTAAGCCCAGAGTCAGTCATTGTGGAGAGTACAGAGAAGTTGACAGCACACCAAGTTCAAAACTTTGTGATCAACTCACTGAACCACAAGGAGGATCTGAAGGATGTTCTCTTCATTTGGGGTGTAGAGG
The DNA here is from genome assembly GCA_023101725.1 of Atherinomorus stipes. Classification (NCBI taxonomy): domain Eukaryota; kingdom Metazoa; phylum Chordata; class Actinopteri; order Atheriniformes; family Atherinidae; genus Atherinomorus; species Atherinomorus stipes. The sequence goes on along the minus strand of JALJCO010013459.1, from coordinate 28,095 downwards.
ACCTCAGTCCCTTTTCATCAGAGCAGATGCTGGACTGCTTGGTGACCTGCTGCGAGACATTTCGCTGGGTTGTTTTAGCCATTAAAGAGAGTAGACGCTCCTGCGCTGTCAGGGTCATCACCTACAGATCTACAGAAACAACCGTGGACCACGTGAGTCCTGGTTTTGTGCTTTCTGGTTTAACAAAGGCTTGCGCAGCAGAGATGCCGTATCTCTGTTTTCAGCTGATTGACCTCGCTTCTGTGACCAGTGAAGACATTCAAACACTGGTTCATGTGGTTAAAACTCGCCAACAGCAGGAAGTGAGGATCAGTAAAGGGCAGGCGTTAGCAACAAAAATAGCAAGAACCCCAGTGAAGGATGAGGATTTATGTGATGCTGAGGCACACGCTGTGCAAGGAGACTTTGTCCTGCAGACTTCTGATCCATACAGAATGGCTCACCTAACTGCCATCCCTGCTGATCCCAATAGAAACCCTCTCCAGAAGAAGTCGGTTGAAATTGAGTTCACAAATGTGTGTGTGCATTCATCTGATTTCTTCCCTGTCAGCACTTCTCATTTGAGCTTTGGCAGGACGATGTACTGGACCAAGCATGCAGCGCAGAATCATAAGCTTCTGGCTTTAGATTTTAGCGGCATTGTCACCGCTGTTGGGAAAGATGTTAAGATTATAAGAGTGGGAGACCATGTTGCATCGTGTTATCCAGTTACAGCCACTGCAACCATCATGATTCCCGAAGCAGCTTGTTACGGCACAAAGACACTGCCATTCCTTGAAGAAACTCCATGCGTGTCTTACTTCATCCTGGCATGGGAGATCCTACATAGACTTCTGCCTGATGTAAGAAACCACCGCCGGAAGTTGGCAATCATCTCCTCAAACCCAGCTTCTGCTCTGATAAAAGTTGTGGCTCTAGCAGCCAGCAGATCAGGCTGGAACGTTTCCTCTCGGCCACATTTCACAAAGGAACTTCCACATTTTGATGCGGTTGTTTTCCTGCCCCCATTTGGCCCCTCCTGCCAGGCGGTGTACGACAGTGGTGGACTTGAAAAACATGTTATTTTTGTTTGCAGCAGTAACATGTCACCCTCAGTCTCTGCAAACCTCTTTGCATGTAAGAATGAACACATTCGTGTGCACAAGCTCGATGTGACCAATGTTCTCCAAAGAGCTAATCTGCAAGTACAAAACAGAGATATCTCCAGCTGGCTGCTGTCATTAGGGTTTGATGCATCATCGCTGCCTCTGAGAAGAGAGCTGCACCAGGTACAAGAGCCTGAGTCCTATTTTACCACAACAACGGTGCAGCAAGTTGTTTTGGACCGTGCAGGGCTTGATTGTGCAGTGCTGGACATTCCTTTGCTTCCAAAGCCCAGACAGCTCTTTAAACAGAACTGTGTTTATGTTGTAACTGGAGGCATCTCTGGTTTGGGATTTGAGACAGTCAAGTTTATTGCCCACAACGGTGGAGGCTGCATTGCAACTCTGTCTAGAAGTTTGTTATCTGATGAAATGCAGCTGGAAATGGATCTCCTCCAAAAAAGATGTGAGGTTGCTATCGCAAACATCCAGTGTGACGTGTCTGCATCAACACAGGTGGTCGATGCCATCTCCAAAATTGGAAAAAGGTTTCCAACTTGTCCTATCAAAGGAGTTTTCCACAGTGCTGCAGTACTACATGACGCCCTGATCGAATCCCTTGATGAGTCTCTTTTCAGGAAGGTGCTGCAGCCCAAAGTCAGCGGGGCTCTTAATCTCCACTTTGCAACCCTTCACAGCAAACTTGATTTTTTTGTGTGCTATTCTTCCATCTCATCATTGATTGGCAACGCCTCGCAGTGTAACTATGCAGCAGCCAACTCCTTCCTTGATGCATTCTGTCACTTCCGGAGAAACCTTGGGCTTGCTGGACAGTCCATCAACTGGGGTCCTTTGAACCTCGGTCTGCTGCTGAACAAAAACCACTTCCAGAAGTTCTTGGAAGCCAAAGGGATGATGATCATAAGTGTGCGGGAAGTTCATCAGACACTTAAAAAGTGCCTTTTAATGAACAGGCCGCAACAAGTAATATGCAAATTTAACTTTAGAAATCTGAAAATCCATGTTCTGTCACAGAATGCATCTCTCAGGGAGCGACTGTCAGCCTTAGTGGAAGCAGAGCTCAAAGATGAAATACACAATGATGCCAATGTTCAACATCTGCCTTCCTCACATGAGAGTGTGAAGATGATTGTCAGTGATATACTCAATGTGAGTTCAGCTGAACTGAATGATGACTCTTCTCTGAGTGCCCTGGGGATTGACTCCATGTTAGCCATGACTCTACAGAACAGGATTTTCCAGGAAACAGGAGTAAATGTACCTTTGGTTCTGTTACTGGATCCCAACAGCACAGTTGCCAGTTTAGAGAATGTTGTCCTGAACAATGCCATGCCTTAAATTAATTTTGTTATTAAACAGAAGCAACTTACACAGAATAATGGCAAACCATTAGCTTGTAAAATCAGACTTATCAGATTTGCCAACAGCAAATGTCCAATATCAGCTGGTTATCAGACTTCAGGGAAACGCTTATAGATCTCCTGCCTCTGAAAACCAGTTTAACTTGCTCCTTTTGAAATACGGAGGGTCACCCCTGGTTACATACACATGCTGCACTTGCAAGTGGTGCGTCACCTCAACTGGCTGTTTCCTCTTCATAGAAACAATACAGAGGAGGGAGCGGATCAGGAAAAGCCTTTTGCTTCTACGTCACATCGAAAATGACGTTGCCAACGTGGGTTTATACCCACCCATGGGAAGGCAGGTAACCCTCCCCTCTGCACTAGAAGTGAAGACAGCGCGACTGTAGCCGTGGATTTGAGAAGCTAAGTTAGCTAACTGTTTGCTAGCATGGCGGAAAAAACTCGTTCGTGTGCTCTGTTACACACACAGAGCGGGGGGAGGAGGTTGCTTCATACATTAATGGGAGGGAGCCAATCAGACGGAAATTCATGAGAAGGACCCGAAAAAGCCTGTCGTTGGACCACAAGCCACTCTTGTAGCATACAACTACAGCTGGAAACAAAGCAACCAGAAGGTTTTTTTTTAAACAGAAACGATCCAGAATGCATTCAATAATAATGGAGAACACAGCAATAATAGTGAAATGACGATGGAAGTAAATCTTTAATGTTAGCATAGTGGTGCTGAATCACAACAAGGAGGTTCCACCCTCCTTGCACCATGCCCTATAGCCTCTATAAATATTTGTCAGAAATTTAAAAAAAAAAAAGTGAATGTTGACAAACAAGTGTTTGCATGCTGTTCTTCACATATTGTTTTTTGTTTTGTTTTATTTTGTTTAAGGAAAACATGAATTTGTTTTCATTTGTTTTGTGTGCTATGAAATCTTAATTTATTATTCACCAGTAAGAAGTTTTGATTACAGATGCACTGATCTGATACCCAGATCGGATATCAGCTTCGATATTGATAAATTAGCTGGGCCGGATATCGGATGACTGTGGCTGATCCAGCATTCCAAGTCTTTTATATATATATATATATATATATATATATATATATATATACATATATATATCATATATATATCATATATATCATAATAAATGTACACTTTATCTGTAAATGAATAATATAAAGTACATTTATATCTGTGTTAATGCTGCTTTTTTTTTTTTTTTTTACAAGGCTAAATGTTTAGTTTGATGCCTTCGCTCACATGGCAAGGTTTACAGTTCATTAAATAAAGTTTGATTTGATTTAAAATGACTTTGTTTGAAGCTGTGTAAGTATTAGTTATTCTGATTTAACTGTAAATAAACTAACATTCCCAAGTGCACATGAATAAGCAGCTTAATTTATTATGTCACAATGAAGCAAAAATGAAAATGTGGAGTATGCAGGGTCATGTTTTGGGCCCACTTCTGTTCCTGCTTCTTTTACTTCCTCCAGGAGAGACTGATGGCTAAACTTATCAACTCCAAGCATCCCAAATTATCATTAATAAAAGTTTCAAAACATAGGCGCCCACACCCCCACTATCATGGCCCTGCTACTTGCCACAGGGATGTCCCTTTGCAATGGCCAGCGGCATACTTTCCCCGGGGTCTGGGGAAAGCCCGCCCGGGCCCCCGTTGCATACCTTGCCACATATTAGATAGGTTGTAAATGAAAATGTACCTGTTTTTTAAAAATATTTTTTGCAACAATTTTTTCTAAAAACAAATTCTACAACTTTGTTTTTGTTTTTTATCAGAAGTTACAGATAAACATAGAAGCTCTTCTTTAATGTCACCTTAACTCTCAACTTTCACGGAAATCCACGGATAGTGGAAATATCCATATCAGCCAGCGAACCAGCACTTGTTAAGGATCAGACATGATGATTCTCCATATATTAGCCTCTATGTCTTACTGTTGTGGTGTTAAGCAGCATTACAGTTCATCTCTGTAAGGTTATGAGGTGTTATCATTAAATTCTGTAGGACAGGGTTGTGTGCTGTAAGGGCTTGCTTTCATTTAACCAGTAAAGGCCTGCAGTAGCATGTGATGGAATGAAATGAAAAATACTTTATTTATCCCAAAAGAAAATTCAATCATATAACGTCAGTATAGGACTTTAGGTCAAGCCAGGCCCATAGTTTTTGTACTTCTAACAAAAAATAGGCATATTCTTTAAAGTACCAATGAACAAATGATGACGACTCAAAAGGCAGTGCATTTTTCATGAATCTCATAGTAAATTTTTTATAACGAATCTGTTTAGATGTTATTTAATCTTGAAATGACACACAATTAGGGGCGTGTCCTTTTGATTGACAGGCAGCAGACCGGAAGACAATTTTAGTAGTAGTTAGCTCTCTTCTTGTTCCCAAGACATTCCAGCCCATAGCAGAGTTGTGCAACAGCAGTTTTTAGCTAGTTAACTTTCCACTTTCCTCTCTTTAGACGTGACCGGATACTACATTCATTTTTTAAAATTTTTTTACAGTCTGGGTAAAACCACTTTAGCTCTCACTTACAAAGACAAAATACATTGAAATAAAAACTTGTCAAGCTGAACAAACAGCAGAGATATCAATAAAGGACCTCTGACGGCGTGTACATGCATTTTCCTGACTTATAAGACTGATAATACATCAAGTTACCTTTGAAGATGAACTGGAGCTGAATGCTGTCTGATCTGATACACAGAACCACTGGATGTTTCATAACCAGGACGTGTGCCGCCATGTTTTGTACATGGGAGTCCATGGACCTGTCGTGAGTCTGAGTAAATTGAAGGCTCTGGTTAAGGGCAGCTGGAATACAACTTTAAACACAACTGCAGCCTCTGGAGCATCCTGCATGGAGAGTTTCACCAGCAGCTTCAAATACCTGCTTGCTGCTTAACAGTGGCTTTTTAAGAGCTGCTCTCTTATTAGGATGCGTTTTCCTGACAGACACTTTCCTTGGCGTCTTTATCTGAGCAAACCTGTTTGCCATCTGAATCAATCCTAATTTTTTTTTAATGGTATGATTTCATTTAAGTTTTCCTAAAGAACAATCTTCTCCACATGACATAAATCAGTGGCTCAAGCAATAAAAGGTTCATTAATCATAACTGACACCAACACAGTAGTTGTGGGGCACGTCAGAAAACTGTATCACATTTTTCCATCATCATCATAAAGCATTTAATATTAGTATTTAACAGTGATAAAAAGTGACCATCACCTGTGAAAGATGGCCTCATGCTAAACATGCAGATAAAACTAGATTAATAGAAAAACCAGCCGAATCCGTAAGGAATATTTATTAAAAATTAAATGCAACTGAATTAAACAGAGAGCTTGTTTTCATAAATAATAAATTATTTAACAAATTCATGAATAGCTGCAAGTGCAATGGTGACTGTTCTCATCATTTGATCAATTACATCAAATTTAGCCTCCCAAAAGCAAATAAAAATAATGTGTACATATATTACTCACAAAAAGTTAGGGGTATTTAACTTTAGGTTATACTTTTGAGAAAATGTAAAATGTCACACTAAATTTATTATATCATGAATGTTGGACATTTAACTGGAACTATGATATGATAATTCCTCCATCTCAAACAGTTTATTGAAAGAAAAGCTAACAACAGTGGTGAGTATACCACAAAATAAAAATGACAATGTCTCAACAAATTGTGTGTTTGGTGTCGTCTTGGTCTGATGACATCTAAATGTGAACAGGATGATGAAGAGGACTGTTTAGAAACAAGATGGCATTGAACCAGAAAGGTTAGAGGTCAAGCCATGGTTTACATACTTTTGTAATTTTTTTGTGTGTTTAGTCATCTTTTTGGAGAACAGTGTGATGTGCAGTAAATATTTAACTATTAACAATGTACATGTGCATTGAAAAGTTTAGAGAAAGTCTAATTCAGGAAAGGTTGTAGTGGATTTTAGGTCCATTCTGACATCATACAAAAAGCCAAATATCCCTAAGTAGTGTAAAATTACCATAACAATGTTTCACAACTGTAAATAATTATGGAAAAACATATTCAAGAATTTAAATTACAACATAAACAAGAGACATTAGTACTGCCTGCTCCTCCTTTGCTTCTGCGTTCAGCGTCATCAGCCGACTAATCTCCAGTCCCAACACTACAATTCCCAGGATTCCTCTGCTCGCCATCATGAATTCCCCCGTGTCCTCATTACCCTTATGTGTTGCACCTGTTGTCCATCTATTTATACCTTGCATTCATTCAGCTTCCTTGTTATGATCATGTCAGCTTTCTTTGTTGTATCCATATTAAAGGCCCACAACGGAACTTTTAGCAAGTTTTCTCAGTGATGAACCCCCTATCAACGGCTAAACTAGCATCCATCTTGCATCCTACCTGCCAATAAAAGATCTTGACTCTTGTTCTGTCTCTTCCTCCAGTAATGTTTCTTTGGTTTCTTTGCTGAATCCAACATGATGCGCGTTCAAAACACCCGCTGTGTTCATATTTGGTTCATATCCATTTGCTAGTGAGTGATGCGGTGCGCAACCAATGGTTGGCTGCAACGTCACGGCCACGTCCCGGATACAAAACTTATATAGTGCAGTTTCTGAGCCGCAGGACGCCTCTGGGCAGTGATAGTTTGAAAATATGCATAATGAATGTTGGTGTGCCATCAAAACGAGTCAGAAATGCAGATTTTTAAGGTCTAAAAGTTACGTTGTGAATCTCTAAACTCTTTTTTTAAAATCGCATGCATTTGTGTCCACACGATGCTTCAGTCTGACAAATTCAGGTACTGCACGGATTACAATGAGCATCAAAAGTTCTGTAATGAACTTGCTGAAAAATGTATTTACAGTCTTGTAGAAACATCACCCATATCGTCATCTTGAGGTGACTCATCAGTGAAATTTTGCCCCTCAGCTCCTTCACTCAAAAGAGTCACCACCGTTGATAACGTGGCAGCAGGATCCAACAGTTTCACCAGCGGCACATTAACACCTCTCTCCTGGAAGATCAGATTCTGCAGAGTCATGGCCTGCATGGAGTCAATGCCCAAGGATGAGAGAGCTGACTCGTCTCTCAGCTCACTCTGGTCCATGCCAATGGTCTCACTGAGCAGAGCGGCAACGTATTCCCTGGGCGAGATGGAGTCAACGTGTTTTATCTGAGAATCTGCCTCTCTGGATTTCTGAAAGGCCTCATCCACCAACTCTGAGAGGCGCATCGTCAGGGCCTTGTTCTGCGAGAGGATATTGTATCTGATGTTTTTGAAGTGAAATCTACAAACAGCTTGCTGGGGTCTATTAAGCATGAGGCAATATTCCAAGCTTTGATGAATCTCAGCCACATCTAACACCATCATCCCCTTTGCCTCCAGAAAGCGGTGGAAATGCTCTTTGTTCAAGAGCAGACCAACGTTCAGCGCTCCCCAGTTGATAGACTGTCCAGGCAGCCCGAGTTTGTGCCTGTATTGACAGAACATATCAAGGAAAGAGTTTGCAGCTGCATAGTTTGTTTGCGCTGCATTTCCCAGGAAAGCTGAGATGGAGGAGTAACACACAAAGTAGTCTAACGGACAGTTCAGTGTTGCATGGTGCAGATTCAACACACCATTTACTTTGGGTTTGAAAACCTTCTCATAAAGGGATCTGTTGAGGGTCTCAATCAGCCCATCATGCAAGACAACTGCACTGTGAAACACTCCTCTGATTGGACAACCAGGGAAACTTCTGCTTGATGATGGAGACGACCTTTTGCACATGCTCAGACACAGATATGTCACACTCCATGCTGGTGATGCTGTTTCCACACTGTTTCTCCACATTGTGGATTTCTTGCTGCACATCAGTTGTGGGTTTGCTTCTGGAGAGAATGACTACATACCCACCACCTCGTTGTGAGATAAACTTGACCGTTTCAAACCCCAGACCAGAGAGACCCCCCGCAACGATGTACACCGCTCTCTTTCTGAATAGCTTCTTTCTTGTTGGCAGCAGTGGGATGTCAGACAACGAACCATTTGCATCTTTTTCCAGAGCAACCACAGCCAGCTTCTTTGAGTTAAAGTATGACTCTGAATAAAAACTCTTGATTTCAGATTTCACATTCTGAAAAGTGAAGCTTTCAATCGCAGACCTCCTGCTCAAGTTCAGAGACTTCAGCCAGTGATGAATGTGTGACCTGTGTGCTCTCAGGTATCCTTTTTGCAAAATGACTTGCATCTGAATTGTCTGTACATGAACACTTTCGTTGACACCCAGGAACACTTCCTGTGCAAGCAAACCTTGCATCTGAGATCCGCAGATGATCACAACATGCTGGACACCTGGAAAATTGCTCATTTTAGCAGTCAGCAACTCGTCAAATGGTGGAAAGACGACAAATGCGTCCATTTGCCTCACATCTGTAAAGGAGCCATCGGACTTGGTACCAACAATCACATTCCAGCCTGATTTGTCGGCCGTCAGAGCCAAGAGTTTTACCAGAGCTGAGTCAGGCACTGAGCACAGAATCCCTAAATTCTGTTTGGATCTGGGCAAGACTCGATGCAGGATCTCCCATGCCAGCACAAAAAGGGAAACACAGGGTGTGTTTTTGAGGAATGAGAACCTCTTTGTGCTATAGCACGCATCCTCTGGAATTCTGATCTTACTACCCAACACCACAGGGTAACAAGAGGCAACGGGGTCCCCCACTTTCAGTTTCCTCACACCTTTTCCAACTGCTGTGATGGTACCACTGAAGTCAAGAGCAAGTAACTTGTGCATCTGAGATGAGTGTTTGTTCCAGTACAATGTCTGACCAAATTTTAGATGTGAGGCACTGACAGGGAAGTAATCGGATGAATGAACGCACAGCTTACCGGGTCGGATTTCAACAGACGTGTCACTGATCAGATCGGCTTCCTCATTGAAGTGAATGGCACTCAGCTGAGACATCTTATGTGCATCAGCTGTCTGAAAGATGCAAGGCTCAGATGTTGCAGAGGTATAACTCCCTTCTGTATTGTCAGTGATTTTCAGTGGCGTGTGGACAATGGAGGGTTTCAAGATCAGCCCATCTTTCACAACCAACTCTGGGTACTTGCTGCAAGGATGTGATCTAAGCACCTCAGACAGAGCTGCAATATTCTCAGCAGAGACTGTGTTTATGTCAATCAGCTGAAAGGAAAGATCTGGTATCTCTGCAGCAAATGATCTCATCATACCAGCAAGAGCAAAACCTGGACTTATGTGATCCACAGTGAGGTCCGATGAACGGTAGGTTACTGCTCTGATCGCTTTGGGGAAGTGAATCCGCTTCAGCTCAAGCACAATTTGGCGGAAAATCTCACAGCAGCTGGCCAAATTCTGCAGGACAACATCAGCTGGCAGTGATGTGAGGTCTTCTTCGCCCCACAGGAACAACACCTCATCAAAGTTCCTCTCAATACCTGAAATGTTGAGATTTTCCAAGAGAGACAGAAACCCACAGTTTAAGATATGATTTGCATGTGTGAAGGACACCCGCTGAGATTTTGGATCTAAATGTTGTTGCAAACCTTCAGAGATCCCTAAATGGTCAGAGAAGACCAAAGCCTTTGGAGGAGCAGAAGCACTGGAAGCTTCATCAATGATTCTAAAGGCATTATGGTAGAAGTACTCCTCAACCACACGAGAGCAACTCCCAAGGTACCTAATTAGAACATGCTTAACCTCAACCAACACTCTGCCTTCCTTATCTGCAAAGCAGCCACACACCTCAAAGTGATCCACTCCCACATCCATTGCCCTCAGATAGACGATCATCTCATTTTGCAAAGGTTCGAACACTGTCAGACTTCCTATTCTGGCTGGAAATCCTGGCCTGCCCGCAAAGATGTGCTCTACTGTAACAGGAAGAAGCTGCATCAGATAATCCAAGACAACAGGATGGATGTTGTAGTCATACAGCTGAGATTGTAGCTCATCTGGAACTGAGACAACTGCAATAGCCTCCTTCAGGGCTTCCCCATAGTGCACATCTGCCTTATTCTTGAAGACGTCTCCATACTGGAAGCCTCCTTGAGAGAGATAGCTATAAAACTCCTGGAAGCTCACCACAGATGTGCACCGTTTGTAGATGGAGCTGAGTGAAATGCACCGCTCCTCAATCGGTCTCTCTTTCTTTAAAACCACAGAGCCTGATGCGTACACTGAAGATGAGGAGAGCACAGTGAAGGTAGTTTCTTTCTCTTTTTGTTCTAGTTGCACCTTCATTGCTGGTGAGTTCTGCGTTAAAAGAAACGGGCTCTGAAAACTGACACTGAGCTGCAGCAAGTTGACGGGTAGTGTTGCTTTAGTGCTGGCTAGCAAAGCAGCTAAACCGAGCTCAGCGTAGAAGGAACCAGGAATGATGGGAATGTTGTTGTGCTTGTGCTCTTTCAAGAAGAAAGTAGAGTCTGACATGAGATCACAGCTGAAAATGTTGCTTTCACTTCCTGTTTGACACAGCACAGGATGACTGCTTGCCTTGTTACTCTGTGCTGCTCCAATGATGACGTCTCTATTGGCACAGTCGAACTGGTATCTTGGGAAGGGCAGTGGCTTTGTCTCATAACCTCTATAGAAGGTGCTCCAGTCCACCTGAACACCCAGTTCAAACAGCTTAGAAACAACAGACATGACTGACTCATGATCTTTCTGTGGCTCCACTGAGGCGAGAACAGCCGTGTTGTTTCCCAGAGTTTCCATGATGTTTCTCTGTAGCGCCCTTCTTGGCCCGATCTCCACAAAGACTGAGCTCTTTCCTTTAGCTGCCGACCTTAATGCTTGCTCAAAAGCAACTGGCTGTCGGATGTTTCTCGCCCAGTATTCCCCTGAGCAGAAATCTCCCCGCTGGGCTTCCATGCCCGTAACTGTTGAGAACAACTCTGTGATGAGGTCATTCTCGTTTAAGGAACCAATTTTCTCCTTAATTTCTGGCAGAATTGGGTCCATCATGTGGCTGTGATAAGCTGCAGGGACATCTAGTACATGCAGAAACAGGTTCTGACTGTTAGCTGAGTTACTTAGCTCCTCATGGAGCTTCTCTACTGCATCTGCATCACCTGACAGGGTGCAGGACTGCGGGCTGTTGAGAGCTGCAAGACAAAGCTTCCCAGAATATGAAGGGAGGAGAGCAGTTACCTCTGATACAGCCTTGTTGCTGATCACAAGCATCTTCCCACCAGCGACTTTGTTTTGTAGGGTGCTACGGAAGTATATGACTTTCACCGCATCCTGGAGAGACAAGAGGCCAGAGCCGTGAGCGGCTGCAACTTCCCCAACTGAATGTCCAAGCATGACGTCTGGTTTGACACCCCAGTGTCTGAGAAGGGTGGTAATTCCCACCTGGATGGCAAAGAGAAGCGGCTGGACAACAGCTGGGGTTTTCAAGTCACTGCTTTCAAACTCACTTTCAAGGGTTTCCAGGATGTTCAGAGTGCCGAAGTTTTGGAAAAGTTGTGCAATCTCTTTGATCTTTTCTCTGAATACAGGCTCGTTTTTCAGCAGTTGCTTGCACATGCCATGGTAAGTCACGCCATTTCCACAGAAGACAAACACCAGTCTGGGATCTGAGACAGATGGGCTAATGTTTTTGTCAGCACTGGCTTTGAGCTTCTCTGTTAGCTCATTTGCAGATGTTACCAGGATGGCCTTTCTGTATCTGTGCTTTTGGTGGCTTCTTCTACAAGCTGATGTGTATGCTAGAGAATCTAGATCAACTTTAGCCATCTCAAGCTGTTTAATGGTGTCCTCCATCATCATAGTGAGGGATTTATGGGAATTTGCAGACAAAACAAAATATTTTTCTTTCTTCTTGTTACTCTTTTGCTCAATGTGTGATTGTAAGTGCTGTTTGACAATTGCATGTGCATTTGTTCCCCCAAAGCCGAAGTTGTTCACCCCTGCAACTCTGGCCCTGGAGGATTCCCATTTCTCTGTTTTCTTTGGGATTTTAATGTTCAAGGCTTTGGCATCGACACTGGAGGAGCCATCAGAGTAGAAAACTGAGGGGACGATGGTCTCATGCTTCATCATCAGCAGAACCTTGATGAGGCTGGCCACTCCAGCTGCAGATTCTGTGTGTCCAATGTTGCTCTTCACAGAGCCAATCCATAGTTTCTCTGAGTCGGGAGGTCTGGGTTTAGCTATGACGTTGGAGATGCTTCCAGCCTCTGTTGAGTCTCCTACTGGGGTTCCAGTGCCATGAGCCTCTATGTACTGGACATCTGCAACGTCAGACTCCGAGTAGATTCTGTGCAGCAGCTCTTCTTGTTGTGTCATGGAGGGTTTTGTAATCGGAGTGACTGAGTGTCCATCTTGGTTGACTGCAGTTTTGCTAATGATGCCCCAGATATGGTCATGGTTTTGAAGAGCCTATAAACGAAAAAAAGAAAACGGGGTTAAAAAAAATATCTGAATTTCCCCTCATTTCCATCTTTTGGGGTTTTAATTTAGCAAAACTTTAACGAGGAAACTCCAACTGAGAGCACAGACCTCTTTTTCAAGGGGTCCTGGCCAAAAAAACCACAAGCAAAAACCCGCAAACTGGAAACAATCACAGCTAAAGATGAATCATTTTTGTTCACAAATATAACTTCATAAACACCAATCTACCACAATGCTATTGGTATTCTGGAAAATGCACAACTTTAACAGAATGTTATCCCTTTCAATAATCTAATCCCCAAGAAATGAGCCACACCTTCCTTTTAATATATGACATGGTATCTGAACAACGTAGTTATCATAAACTTAGTGTGGCAAGGTATACAATGAGGGTCCAGTTGGGTTTCAATCCCCAGTCTGGCTGGTAAGTGGGCTTGACTCTCACCCAGGAGTCTGGGGATCGAATCCCACCCGGGCCCTCCTTGCGTACCTTGCCACATTCTGGCGTTGTTGACAGGATTCATGTGGCATACAGAAGGAGTCCATGGATTTGTGTCGTGTCTGAGATGGTGGTCAGCAGCACAAGGGACTGTACTCTCACCATTCCTCTTTACACTGTACACCTCAGACTTCCAATACAACTCTGAGTCCTGTCATCTGCAGAAATACTCTGATGACTCTGCAGTTGTGGGGTGTATCAGTGATGGACAAGAAGCTGACTACAGGGAACTGGTCAATCAGTTTGTGAAATGGTGCGGTAACAATCAGCTCATCTTGAACCAACAAGACAAAAGAGATGATTGTTGACTTCAGGAGGAGCAAGAATAAGCAGCATAGTCCTGTCTACATCCTGGAAGAGGAGGTGGAGGTGGTGGAGAACTACAAATACCTTGGAGTTCAGCTGGACAACAGATTCGACTGGAAATGCAACACTGACTACATCTACAAGAAAGGTCAGAGCAGACTCTATTTCTTAAGGAAGCTGAAATCATTGAACGTCTGCACCAAGATGTTGCAGATCTTCTACAAGTCTGTTGTGGAAAGTGCAATCAGCTTTGCAGCATTTGCTGGGGCAGCAGCATCAGAATCAGAGACTTGAAGAAACTAAACAAGCTGATCAAAAAAGCTGGTTCTGTGCTGGGGATAACTCTGGAGCCGCTGGAGCTGATCATTCAGAAAAGAATGCTGCACAAGCTGATGAAGATGATGGAGGACTCTTCCCATCCTCTCCACAACACGGTGAAGAATCAACAGAGTGTGTTCAGTGGGAGGCTGCGTCAGGTTCGCTGTAGGACGGAGAGATACAGAAATTCATTCCTGCCAGCAGCCATCACCCTAAACAACAAGACTGACTGACTTTTTTGTTTATTTAAAAAAAAAAAAGAGTGAGCTTTACAATACTGAATTTCCCTTCTGGGATGAATAAAGTATTTTTCATTTCATTTCATTTTTCATTTAATTTTTATTGTAAGTGGTGGCAGCCTGCACAAAGCACGAGGGTGTGCTTGTGGAAAGAGGGGGACAGATGTGACAGTGTGGGGTCTCGTCACTATGCCTCCGATTGATCATGCACCCTGACTACTTGGCCACAGGGATATCCCTTTGGGTGACCTGGGGTTCTGAGGAGCGAATCCTGCCCAGGCCCTCCTTGCGTACCTTGCCACACTAGTATTGATGAATATTATTAAACACCAGTGAAATAATAAATGTGATGATTTTGTTTCTCTGACCTTTTTTAGTGGTTTCAGGAGAACAATGCCGCAGCCTTCCCCTCTGCCGTATCCATCGGCTCTGCTGGAAAAAGGCTTGCTGGTCCCTTCAGATGAGATCATCTTGGCCTTACTGAGCGCTACAAACACTCTTGGCTCAATGATGCAGCTGACCCCACCACAAACAGCCATGTCACAGTCACCTGATAAGATAAAACACACTTATCCCACCCAAAAACATTTCAATGCCAGGTTGTAATTAAACCACAGTGATGGCTTTCCTTCTGTTTCTTTGGTGGGTGCTCTACCAGCATCAATAAGATGAATAAGCAATGCTGTACCGACCTTGTTTAATGGATTGGCAGGCAAGATGAAGAGCCACCAGGGATGATGAACAGGCACAGTCTATAGACAGTGAGGGCCCAGTGAAGTTGAAGATGTAGGAGACTCTGTTTGCTGCAATGCTCATGGCGAGTCCTGTGCCGGTCCAGTGGTTTATCACACTTGGGTGCACGTGTGCAGCATTGGTCTCATAATCTCTGTTCATTATCCCTGTAATCACAGCAGAGATAAAATGAAGACCATACTGGAGAGCCACCAGTTGAAGGTTTCAACAGGTGAAGACAAAGGGATGGTTGTAATTTTAGACAATTTTTTTTTTCCATAAAACTACAGAAATACATAATGAAACAACTTTGTTGTCTGTCTTACCAAAAAACACTCCTGTCCTGGTCCCACTGGCTTTCTCCATAGGAATCCCAGCATTTTCTAGAGCCCTGTAAACACACTGAAGGAGCTGCTTTTGCTGAGGATCCATTTGTTCCACTTCACTGTCACTGATGCCAAAAAACCTGTGGTCAAATTCATTAAACCTGCAGGTGTTCAAAATCATTCAGTCAGATTTAAAGGGATACAACACACACAGAATTATGTGCCTTCATTTTCTACTCACCCTCATGCTGAGCAAGACTATGGAGCACTATTTTAATATCTCAAATGCAGCCTGAGATCTGAGGAGGGTTTCATTTAGAGGTTGGCCGATTAATAGGTTTGGCCGATTAATCGGCGCCGATAGGACGTTTTACAAACTATTGGTATCGGCGGAACTTGGATCCGATAATGGCCGATGGCTGCAGTTTCTTCCACAGTGCCATAAACCGCTTCTTCCCTGTGCTGCTCTCTGACCACTGGCTCGGGCGCTCTTAGCATAATGTAAACAGCTAATTTCTTCTTCTACGCTTGCATTATCGGCAGAGTAGGCGCTGAACGCCATGGCTTCTGTAGTGTCGTGAACTCACACGAACCCGCAAATAGGAAGTGAGATGTTCTACTGTTTACCCCGTGTTCACACCGGACGCCTCCATTCGTGTACGCGCCTAGATTTCAACGCGCGAATGCAGGAAGTTTACTCGCTTCATTCAGGCGTTTTTTTCGCGTGAATGAAGTGTATTGTACGCGCGAATAAAACGCTCCAATCGCGCGTCAAGTTGAACTTTCTAGAGAAAACAGTGGTTTGTCACGTAGTCATTCAGTTCAGTCAGATGAACATGGCAGATTCCGGTTATTTTGAGCAAGTTGCAGCATTCTACCTGCCCTGGAAGATGGAAAAGAGAAGACGCCAGTGTGTTTGGACTTCTCCAGAGGCGCTCGGAGCTCGGTGAATTTCATCAGCTGATCCAGGAGTTACATCTGGATGACGGCCGCTTCCAGGGGGGCTTCCCAGCCCAGTTTGATGGGCTTCTGTCGGGGAGGATCGGTGCTGCATATCCCTCCAGGATGCAAACTACAGGCGCTGTATTCCGGCTGCGGAGCGTTGGTCCACCTGCCTTCGGTGAGTAAGCTAGCCGCAGCTAGCTAGCGCTTCCACCAAAATGTCCAACAAGTTACAGCAAAAAAACGTATTGTCGCTAGCTATTGTACAGTAGCTCAGTTTAATGAGTCTCTGCCGTCTCCTCGCCTCCACCTCTCAACATTTAACCAGCTGATTAAATGCAACTCGTAACTGTCCGCTTTCCTGCTGCTTTCAACCAGTTCACAACCACAACACACGCAGCGTGTTTGTTTACGTCTGCTGAAGCTGAACTCCTGGTACTTGAGCGCCATCTTCTGACCAAACTGAATACTACACTAGTCTGACCACAAATTTATATTGAATTATATTGACGTTTTATAACAAACAACCTCAATTTGTTTATGTAGCGAGGACAGAGCTGCATATTCCTCCGGGAATGTCGGCGTTGTGACGTTTCACCCCGTCAAACACCGGCTGCAGAGATCTGCAGCTTTTGGTTAATGAGGTTTTGTTTGACCGGGTTTTCAGACCTAAATTTATGGTATTCCACTGCTTTTGTGTGCAGCACTTGGTGATTTTATCTGTGAAAAGCGCTTTTCCCTCCTTTACTATTGAACAGAGCAGCGAGCTGCAGAGCGCCGGTCCATTCACATCAGGTCTCATTCATTCTCAATGACGGGGCTGGTTTGTTCGCGCGTCAAAAACGCTCGAGTTAAATTTTTTCAACTCGAGCGAATAGGGGAAATATATACGGAGCCCCTAAAGGGACGCTGAAGGAAAAAAAAAACATATTTATTACTCGTGCGCACGAGAAAGTATCTGGTGCGCACCAGAAAGTATCTGGTGCGCACGAGAAAGTATCTGGTGCGCACGAGAAAGTATCTAGTGCGCACGAGAAAGTATCTGGTGCGCACGAGAAAGTATCTGGTGCTCACGAGAAACTGTGGTGCTTGCGAGAAAGAACCCTGATGCACACAGCTGATGGAGGATGGCTGCAGCAGAGGATACAGGTCTAATTAACTTCCTCAAAACACGAAACATTTCTGACAATGTCATCAACAAGCTTGAGGAAGATAAAGTAAGAAACCTCACTTTTAATTCCATATTCCTAATGTAATTCTCAGTCGACTGTAGCTGTAGTTACATTCCGTTTTGCTGTCTCTGTATTTATAACTGTTTTACTGGCAACGTTGTAAACCTTGCTTTTGTTTTCTAGATTGATATTAACGTCATAAATGTCATGACTGATGAGGAGTTAGCCCCGTATATCCAGAGATATGGAGACCGACTAGCCATAAAAGCGTTCTGTCGACAAAGAAGCTTGTTATTCGAAAGGCCAGAAGTGAAGACAGCTCTCATGCAAAGAGTAAGAGACAAAATTCGAGGACAACAGAAAACCGCCTCCACTGCCAACGAAAAAGGGCATTGTGTTGGAAATAGGCATGCAGCAAAAGATAGTCGGCGGATCGAAATGGGATGGCTTCACTTTTCAAATGGCGGTTATCACCAAGTCCGATCTAGACATGGAGGTGGAACGCGACACTTGTCTGTCCAGAAAACAGTTACGATGGAGGAACTTTTGGAAACGGCAAAAGACTTGTTTTTTCCAAATGGACACTCTACCAAAGGACCAGTGGAGGACTTCATGTTTGACGTCCGTGATTTCAGCCACAAGACAGTTCCCCTTGAATTCACAGTGATCCAGCTGTATGAGCAGACTAAGATAAGAATGCTGCATTTACCTGTGCACCAAAGAAAAAGACAAAGAGGATCCATCAAAAAACATCATTCTTTCCGACACATCTTCAGATTTTGAGCCCATACAGGACAGGGCAGTAAAGGTAATTTCTCGTTTCTTACTATCACTAAAGCATATTGTTATGTAAACACAAAACATTAACATTGCTTAACCGATTCATATTTAAATTGTATCGCTTTGACAAAAGGTGCAGGCAGGTGTGTCCTAATCCTTGTCTTCCTAAAAAGAAAATGTTCATTGCTTTCTTTTTGATGTTGGGATAAATATTTCCTTAGACACTATGCCTTCATATTCACTCATTAGTGATGCAAAACATATTACATAATTGAGTTGCTGAAATATATCTAAATTAAAGTAAATTTATGTAAACCAGTCTGGGCATTTAGAACAACTTTTTACAATAGCCATAAGATTATCAATGATTATTTTGCTTTTCTTTTGTAGACCAGGAGGATGCGGAAACGGTCTTTAAGGAGCCGAAACCAGAAATATCCCAGGAAGACCATAGGTGATCATTCGTTGGATCATCATCCAGATAAATCAGCGTGCTAAAAGGGTTTGGTCTTTAAAACGTGCTAAATAGCGGCTTTTATCCATTTAGTTTTTCTGAAATGAAAACCTGTATGCAATATGGGGCGTTTACACGCAAAAGTGCGTGTAATGGGAGGAGAAAATGTAAATATATTAATGTAGCACTTGCAAAGTGATTTATCAACCATGAGACGCATTGCTTTGATGTTTTTTGCGTCATTTTTAGTACGTCTGAAAAACAGGTGCAAACTTGCAGCTTTGTGCACAAAAAGGGTGCAACTTCTAAGAGGGACAATCCTGGACACACACAGATCTGATTCAAAATATTTTCATGAGCAGTGAGAGCAGCATATTTAGTTCTCATTGTTAATGAAATAAAAATAATACAAAAAAACACTATTTAACACGGGTGTAAAATATTCTGGATAAATAAAGGTTTGCAGGCACTGCGCAGCTTACTGAGAACTAAAGCTGCATTAATTGTGTCTTTTTATTTCCCCTTTTTCCCAACGTCACGTTTTAACTTGGATTTCAGCCTCTGGACAGATACAGGATCAGCTGGCAGCGTGAGCTCTAAAGCCACTGGTATTGTGGCAAAGTGCGCTCTTCCTGCGTAACAGAGACCATGTCGGAGCTGCAGACACTCATTTGTTCACCAAATCCTGATCCATGTCCTCATAAATTGGACACTTCTAAGTCTTTGCACAGATACTTGTATTATTTAAAAAAAAATATTTATCAATTATTTTCGTTTATTCCGTCCTCCTAATATCTCCATCTTCATCTGGCGACAGGCATAGCCTATTTCCTTTTGGGCTGTCATCTCTCGCAATTCGCCACGCTGGAAACCTCCAAACGCGCAAAACCTCATATACAGGGGGGTTTCCAATATGTTAGCACGCAAAATTACAAATTGCTTGGGCAAATTACTACACGCAAATTTGGATCTTGATAAATCCGGCCCTTAGTAAATGTCATTTGTGTGTCCATAAAGTACAGCCACCAACACCTAGAAAACAATTACAAGCCAGTGCTACCTAATCTTCATTCCCAGATGGTAAATAACAAGCATGTTTCACAGATACATTTTTTAAATCAAACAAAAAATGCGTGGCAATGCATGTCCCAGAACATTCAGAAATCTCTTGTGGCTTTTTCGTTTCTACATTTGCACTGTTTAGTCTGTTTGACTTGAACTAGAATTTCATTTGCCCTGTAATGAATGTAATGACCAAAATGACCTGTACAGAGTAGAGATGCCAATCCAGATTTTTTTCCAACCCAATCTAAAAAAGGAAAAAAAATTAACACAGATATAAATGTAATTAATATTATTTATTAACAAATAACAAAGTGTATTTATTATGATATTGATTAGAACAGAAATGACTGGATCAGACTGTTGGATCGCCAAATTAATCTGACATTCGATCCAGCTAATTTGTCAGTATCAGAGCCGGTATCCGATCAACACATTTCTCATACAGAGACTTGCTGTAGTAGATGGCAAAGGTACAGCTCCCTGTGAAGTTGATCCAGCTTATCTAGATGCAAATGCCTGTTCGAACAAAAACACCCTCTGAACAACTCCTTATTCAGTTCAGCAACAGGATTGTCAGTCATCATAAAACTCATTATTGGGCCTGATTTATGAAAGGTTTGCGCGTGTTAAAACGGGCGCTATCTTCATTATGCACGCAATAATCCGCGGAGCTGATTTACAAAGCGGGGCAAAATGAGGTTTGAGCCTGTTAAGCGGCAAAATAGCGCCGTTGTCCATTTTGCGCATCCAGATGAATATGCAAACTCTGCGTTTCTGCCAGAAGGCGCAAAATATTGGGAGGAGATTATGCAAAACCTCAGTTTAACACGCGCAATGTGATGTATCAACCGTTCAACGGAAGAGGGCGCAAAAATTACGTGTAATTTAGCACGTCTGAAAAGCAGGTATAACTGGCAGCTTTACGCACTGATGGATGAAAGAATGCAGCACACAGGCATCGGGTCAGAATCATTTCTCATGAGGTGTGCAGGTGTGGCAGGACGAAAGAGGGCCCGGGCAGGACCGTCAACTGCCACACAGGCAACACGTCAAATTTTCGTTATTTAATTAAATAACAATCAACATCACAGAGGTTATTCTAGACAGGTGAACCAGAACATCTGCAGCTGCAGCATCATTAAAGCAGACATTATTGATGTCTTTTTATTTTTCATTTTATTTTTTGCCAATGGTATATTTTTACATCATAATCATCTCCTGCTCCTCAACACCGCAGCGACTGCTGCTGTTCTGAGGTTGTTTTCCTGCGTGAATTTGGCCCCCACCACACATAAAACGCAGTGAAAATAACCAGTAACGTCGCACATACTATTTATACTATTTTTACGGAGCTTTGCGGTGGGGGGGGGGGGGGGGGGGGGGGGGATTATAGGTCCAGCGCCATGCATTGTGCCGAAGAGCGCGCAGATGTGCGTAATATCAGATCATCTTCAACAGCATGTCCTTATCCACGTTCTTAAACTGGCCTCTTCTTACGATCCACAGGGAAACCTGCTGCATTGTCTTTATTTATAGTTATTATATGAATTCATTTGCAAAAACAAGACAAATGCCACTGTGGAAAAATGGAGTTAACTGCTTTTGTTGCTGTCGGGTACAAACCTCCTATCTCAATTTTACATTATTAAAACCCTCCACTTCATGTGAGCTTGATTTGGTGAAAATATTCAAAAAGTAAATGAGGAGTTTATTTGCAAAAGCAGTTAACATTGTTTTTTTCTAAATGGCGTTTTTCTATTTTTGCAAATGAATTCTTCGTATTTATCTTATATTCTGATGATATTTTCATTTGCCTCATATTATTTCTCTGGAACTAAAATATCTCTCTGTCAGGATTAATTTCATTTTGCGTTCACCACAAGCTCCTCTGAACTTTCCATGGCGCAGAGAGATCGCAGCTAAATCCTCATTTAAATACTGATGTCTGTCACAGATTGCGCGTGTTATCTTTGTGGATCACCCGCAAACGCTGAAAAGACAGCGCACGCTATTTATCTGCGAGGCAAAGGCATTAGCCTCGCAATTTGGAGTCTTTGTAAATCAGACCCAATGACTGATTTGGGCCACAACAAACTATTGATGTGTGAATGACAAAGTCTTAACTGCAGGAAAAGGCATACCTTTTGTAATTGATTCACAACTGCTGTTGGGGCAAAAAAATAGATAAATAAATTTTGCCCCATGCGTGTTTAGTTGGCAAAAATCTTCTGAGTTTAAACTGCAGATAAGCTTAGGTGGTAAAAATGAGTATAGCTGATGGCTATATTTACTGTGTAGTGGCTAAGCCCTGTACATTAGCCCTACTGGTTGCTGACTGGGTTTGTTCCGACGTGTGCTCAATATAGTGAATTTCCAGACTGGCGTTACGATGAGATAAAAACAATTTATTTTAAACAAACAAAAATATCCGCCACTTATGGCATAACGAT
Source organism: Atherinomorus stipes (assembly GCA_023101725.1). NCBI lineage: Eukaryota > Metazoa > Chordata > Actinopteri > Atheriniformes > Atherinidae > Atherinomorus > Atherinomorus stipes. The sequence goes on along the minus strand of JALJCO010013459.1, from coordinate 5,926 downwards.
TCTCGAAAACAAAACAATCACAAACGGAGCACAGTCTAAAACTGTGTGCCTCCCCAAACCAGCAACACCTGTGCTTGGGTGGACTGTGATTAAATATCCGGGTCATGGATACTTGTGCACTGGTAACCGTGGTAACCAAGGCAAACAAATATGGCTCTTACATACTGAATATGCATACATGAAAAGAAATAACCTCATGAGATTTGATATGTTTACCTCAGGTAATTCTAAAACAGTTAAGATTAAGCTGAACAAAGCTGATGTCATCCCTTTATGGTAATTATCACAGGCAGGAGAATCAAGCAAGCAACCATCTGATATGAGCTGCACAGAGATCCTGGATTCATCACCTTCTGATGATGCTGGGAATGAGTCGCATCAAACCACAAGCTGGCATGAACCTGAAGATGCAGAAGAGTTTAATGATGAGTCTGATTCCCATCTTGCCCAGGCTATCAATGCATCTCTAGAAGACTTGGAAATACAGTTTGGGCCTGTTTTGGGTCATGATGAGGAAATTCTAGACGCCACCCTTCCTTGGAACCCAGATAACATCAACACAAATCAGGTAGAATGTTTTGTTTTGTTTTTGATTTTTTTTTTCCAAAAATAGTTTTCAAGTTCTTCCTTTCATCATTTTACCCTTTTTTCAACTGAACAAGTTGTATACATTTGTTTGTCAGTTGTCTGTTTTGCTCAAGAAGAATCAAAGGTTTCAAATGCTTTTTATACACCATTTGCTCTGTCAAACTGACTGTATAAATAAAATTAATTATATAGTTGATAAGCAATTCCTTTTAGTTATTTGATTCATAATGACAACTAACTACTTTGTTTTACAATTTTTTCAGCATTCAACACTTAATGATGGACATGCATCACCGAACATTAACTCAGCCTCCCCGAGCCGATCTGTAAGGGAGATCCGCTGTGTTACAGTAAGACGAATCAATGTAGTTCATGATGTCATTGATATCTTCATGGAACCAGAAGTACTGAATGTTGACTTGAAGATGGAGTTAAAAAATGAAAAAGCTGTTGACAGTGATGGCGTGTCAAGAGAAGTGTACTCAGCTTTCTGGGAACATTTCCTAGAGCAATGTGAAGGCGAGGATGAACGGGTTCCCAGACTACGACCAGATTTTACTGAACAGCAGTGGCAAGCTGTTGGAAGAGTTTGGTTGAAAGGGTATTTAGACCACAACATCATCCCAATCCAACTTTCACCAGCTTTTCTTATTGCATGTTGTCAAGGAGTCAATTCAGTGGATGAGGAACTTTTGATGACATCATTTAGCAGATTTGTTTCAGGACCTGAACGGGAGGCAGTTGAGAAAGCTTTGCAAGGCAACATGGATGAAACTGCTGAAGAAGACTTGCTTGAGCTTTTCTCAAGAATGGGATCACACTGCCTGCCCTCAAAAGACAATTTACAGGCTTCCCTATTAACTATGGCACACAAAGTTCTTCTTCAAGAGCCAAAGTTTGTGATAGACTGTTTCCACTCCTCTATTCACAATGCTGTGCCCTCACTCACCAGCAAAGATACTATACTGGAACTTTATGATTCTAAGAGGCCAACAAACAAGAAAGTAGCCCAAATGATAAAGCCAACAAGTGAAAGCCTAAATCCACAAGAACAGACAACGCTTAACCATTTGCTAAGATATGTGAGAAGCACTGACCAAAGAAAACTAGAAAGATTCTTGCGCTTCTGTACAGGGTCCACCGTGCTCTGCAAAGACATAATTGAAGTAACCTTTAACAGGCTGTCTGGTTTAAAGGGGAAACTCAGTAACTTTTTTACCTCAATAAATGCTTTTCGGAATCCCCGTGGGGCTAAACAAAGTGTTTACGGAGCGATTCAATGTACCCCCCCTTCCCGCCGGGGCCTCTGGCCTGCGAGCAGCGAAAAACAACTTTGCCTGCGCCGACCCGCGCAGAACTTGCGACAACAGAAACCGCTGTACGGTGCTCATGTCCCCCATCTACCGAGCTGCTTCCAGCGCTGATTTGAACCAGACTACCAGCGCTAATTCGAAGAAAACATTTCTTTAGCTTCACACCACCTAAACACGGCTCCTGGCTCTCATAACCAACTCTTTGCTGGACCAGAGTGATTCACGTAGCTGCCCTGCCTGGGCGCCGGGTGAAGCATCACTGCTTCAGGCTCAATAATCACTTGTCACGTCCGCAAAAAGTAAATAAAAGTTCGTATTCTTACCTGCTACTCGCCAACACCAGTGAAAGATATAATCCACGGCATATTTACCCGCAAATCGCGGGTAAAACGTCCCGTTTCAGAAAATACAGGACTTTGCTTTGAGCAGAGGGAGACGAGGTGCTGCTACCAACGCAGCAAAGTAGCATCAACAAGCTAGTAAACGCTTAGAAATATATCCAGCGATCAAAATAGAGGAAAGACAGGTAGAGAAGCCGTCTGTGTGCTGTGGGGGTGTAAGGGGGGGTTGAACACGACAGTGAAAGGACGCCACTAGGGGGAGCCCCGAGCTGAAGTTACTGAGTTCTGCTTTAAGTCGGAGGCTAGTGGCACATAACCTGACTCCCGCCACCTGGTATTTGCAATACCATCTGGGGAGGGAGTTAACCCGATGTCATTTCAAATTAGTCTTTTTTTTCTAAAACTCTTGCATGTGATTGGATAGAAGATCTGTCCGTCATCTTGACTGACACGCTACTTCAGCCACTCACGTTGAACCGAATGACGCAACCCGTGACGCAACTCAGAGCGACACCAGAGCCACCACGCATAGAGGATCGAGTTATCAAAACATGTTATCAAGCTCAAAAAGCTTCAGTCAAACAACATGGCGGCGGCGGCGACAGCTAGTACGAGCGGTGTACAGTCTGTGAACGACTTTTGTCGAATGTGCAAAGAAAACCATCCTCAATTTCGTCGCTCTGATTCCTACGGCAAGCCGCCATGATTGTTGTTGTCTGAAATAACTGACTGACTACACTGCTGTCGCCTGTGCTTCTACATCACATCCGGCCAAAACGCCGCCCATCCTTCAAAAGTCCCACCCGCGATTAGTGATTGGCTCCTATTATTCTCTAACCAGACGAAATCACCTATAACTGTCGCCTTACTCAGATGGAGTGCTTGAGGAAAGGGAACGCCCCCGCGTGTACTTGTTGAACGCACCCAGATGATGTAAATCAGGTTAAGTGGCACACACATGTGGCGCAGTCCTTGAGTTACCCTGTACCTATAGTTCATACCCAGAGTTCCGTACAGAGCTGGACAACATCCTGTCAGGTGACTGCTTTACAATGGATATTTTGTAATAGATCAATGGGATCTTTGATCATTCCCCTCGAGTTACATTTTTGGTCTTACATTATGTGTCTGGCACAAACTCTTTTTTGCAAGCTTTGCATTTAGCAGAAAAATGCACTGAATGCCATTTTATTTTCTCTTAGAAAATTTATTTCAGATCTTTTACAATAAAGTGTACAGCAATGTAGATCCTTTTATTTATCCAGAATTTAGAAAACTGTTCTCTGCATTCTCTTTTTTCTTACTGATATTAAAATCACAAAACCTGTCTTTTTTCAAACCTATTGGGAAATCAGCCAACGATAAACTTAAAAAAGACTGTAAAATAATGTCTTTATCAAAGAAATGAGGGACCCAGGGTTAGTGCCCTTTTCTTTGATGTTGTTGTTAATTTGTTAGCTAACTGAATTCAAAACTCTACTAGAGTACAAAAGAGATGCTTAATTTTATCATTATGATAAGCCAAAGATCTGTTCTCATGTGTTACCTTTTTCATGGGTATTGTTTCTATGCAATGGCTTTATGGAAACTGATGAACATGTTGTTGTTTACTGAAAAAAATACTGTTTACAAACACCATGTTGAATACTTGATTGCTAGAAAGCTTCAAGAGCAAAATATTGTTCAAATAAAACTTTGTTCATTGTTTTTTGAGTGGCCTGTGATTGATGCTGTAACAAATTGTAACACCAGTAATGACTACAGAACAAATTAGTTGGAGTTTGCACTTAAATATCAATCCTAACATTCAGGTTAAAAAAAGGAGGAAATACAAGTTTGCCTGTTCAATAACGGTGTAGGTGTTTATACAATACTGTTACACCACATAGTGCTCATCGTTGTAGTAAAAATGAGAAATCACTCCAAGAAATCAGAAATCGGTTGCCAAGTAGCTTTGAAAGTTACCAATGCGCCCCTTCTTTTTAAAGACAGATTATCAAAAACTTCAGTTGCAGACATACTGAATTATTGGTCCAATAATATCACATTTTAAAATTAACATTAAATATGCCAGTAAGATCTGCAAATCCAAAACAAAAGTACTCAGTTTGGGTCTATCTTTCAGTTAAGTCTATAGACACTCAGCCTATTACTTCATAGGAGTAGAAATCAGAACAACGGATAAAAAATGTATCAAACAGGTCCCTATTTTCAGAAGTAATTTTGATTAAATGTAATGTAGCTACTGTATGCCCAGAGTAAAACTTTTTGTTTGTAATCTAACCTTTGTTACTGCTTTAAAAAATACAATGTCTTGTTTACAAATAATGAGTTGGTGACATTTGCAAGGAAATATTACAGTTGGTAAGTAAAGACAAGACAGTAAATGTTTGACAATAACTGCTCAACTTGAGAAGAACTGTGTGATGTGTTGCTCTGATGGACACACATCTTGCAATCCAAGTTTACAGAGAAGATGTGATCATACTCCTTAACTGCAGGTACAAATCCAAAGCTTGATAAGGATCAGATGGAAGATGCAACTCTGACTCCACCATCAGAAGGTTGCAAAGGTCATATATGTCTGTGTCACATGGTACTGGTGGTCGAGATGTGCAGTTTGGAAGACACAGCTGTACATCAGCTCTGTCCACAGAGGAAACGCAGTCTTCTGCTGAGTAGAGCTCCGGAAACATGTACATTACTTTGGGTCGACCACTTGGTACTCTGTCATTCTTTGATGGTCGAATGACGTGTGAATTCCAAACACAGACTGTCTCATCCAACTCGTTCTGGCAAAACATTTGAGAAAACATGTCAATGTATGTATGCAACACAGCAAAGGATTCTTAATTGGGTTTTAAGTTATAAGAGGGCCTGAAATTAAATATGGTTATTTATTACAAGCCAAAAATTGAAGGAAGAATTAATGTTTTAACTGTTAATATGACAAGAAGCCCATTAGCATTTGATTTGATTCCAAGCCCTTTCATGAATTTATGGACCCATAAACAAAAGCAAAATATTTTGTTCTATTTGTCTTTTTTCCCCCAGATTATTTCTAAAACATCAATGCAAATATGCAGTAAGTCCAAACCTATGAAGATATGGAATGTGTTATAGAAAGATATTCATAGCTCACCTGGATGATGTTCATGAAGCAAAACTGAATGAGATTTCTGTCCAAATATGCACCATCGAACAAACCACGGTCTTTCAGGTCCGTGAACAGAGATATGTAGAACTCCATCGATTCCTTTCTGAGAAACCCCACCAGCTTTCTATTCTCTGATTGGCTGTGCTAACCCCTTCAATGTAGCTGTCGACGGTAGATCCATCTTGTATGTCCCGACGCAGGAAACGTTGAAAGTCTCTAACCCTGACGTTCTCGGTGCCCCGGTCACCTCTGACAATCCTCGGACAGCCACCTAATTTCTCAACTGCATCTATGTAATAACCTGCAACAATCTTTTGATCACTGTTTGTTATAAATGCATTCAACCAGATGATTTTCCGTGAAAAACCGTCGATGCAGCCATTAATACAGATACCAAAAGGCTTTAGTTTGTCGTAGGAATCCAAATGCCAGATATAATTTGGACCCTTCGCAAAGTAGCTGCGGCGATGGAGACGTCTGGTTCTTCTGAGTTCAACGCCCCTTGGATCAAGTTCTTTAAGAATTAG
>JALJCO010013456.1:0-78992 GCA_023101725.1 Atherinomorus stipes | reverse complement strand
CATTGTCTGCAGATTTCCATCTAGGTAACATGAATAAACTCCAACCCTCCTACCACCACCCAACTATAGACACTTTTAATTTGATCATTTCCTTCCTATTTGGTCTAATGTGCTGTACCCACAAGCTTGAACAGCTTATTAACGTGATATCGTGTCATGTATCTTTCTAGACTGAAACGGTTGAAGAAAGTTGTGTCACTGGAAGCTGTACAGGAGAAGCAGAAAATTCAGGTTGGTTTTAAAGCAAATAGTTTCATTGTTAAATTTATATTTTAATTTTGATCTGTTTAAAATGTCTCAGCAATTAAATGGTCCATGGCATGTTTTCCCATGTTTTCTGGATTATCTGCTGTAAACGGTACTATTTAACATGCACTGTGAAGAATGGAAGAAAGAAGGAGCTAGTGCAAATGCAAGATAGGTGACAGTATCAGCTGGAGACAACATACAGTACATTCCAGTTTAAACTTTTTTCACCATTTATCAAATATAAAAACCCAGTCAGCTGAACTTTTACAAACATCTAATGTTTAATCCAGTTTAAACTAAACAACCCATCACTTGTGTTCATCTCATGGCCTCTGTTGCCCTGACCAACATGGCAAATGTGTTGATGTGTCGCAGCAGGCTGAAGCAGTCCATGTAGCATCTACAGTATACATCTATGCAGAGAACTACAGAAGAAAAGCTGAGAGGAGAAACTGACCTCTGACCCCAGGAGTGAACTTTGACCTCTGCTCTGCCCTCTAGTAGATGTAACGTTTGACAACAGTAGAAATGAATGTAGCTATTTGTGTGTATGTTAAGGGAGCATAAATGAGTTCAGTTAACTGTTTCCTGTATCTGCTGTATTCAGTTTATTCCCACGTTGAATTTAGAATCACCAATTAACCTAAAAAATAATGTTTTGAAGGCCAAAGTACTCAGATTAGATCTACTGTACTGCATATATAATGAATGATGTCAGATACAGTTAATTAACATGCTGACTGTCTTTGTCTTTGTTTTTCTATATGTCTTCTGTGTTGGAGTAGAGCAGAGTTTAATACTGACCAGGAGCTACCAGTCAGGTTCCAGTAGTTCTCCAGAGGAGCCATTCATCTCCACCATTCCTCAGCTGGCCTCACCAGAACCAGATCACGTGAAGGTCTCCTCTTTTTATGCATGTCATTTTCTCTTACAACTTTCTAAGGGTGCATTCACACCAGGATAGTCCAGGACTTGGTCCGATTGGGCAGGGATTTCTGAAAAATTTCACACCTTTCTTTGCTTCAGTTTGCGTTCATACTACAGTCACTGAAGCGGACCAAACCACCTGTTTAAACCACCATAGTTACAACTGCTCACTATGGGGCGACACCCCCCAATACAACCACTGATCAATGATGAAAAAGCAGGAAGAAGAAGAAAACCAGACTCCGTGATTAAAGTGAAAATCTTTCTGTTTCTTATTGCTAAGTTACTCCAACTGTCTGCACATTTGTTTTTTGTTGTTGTTCTGACCTTGGATTCTCCAAACACACGGTTTGCTTTGTTTTTCCTCCAACCCAAACAATAACCTACCCCACTTCCATCTACTTCTTCTTCTTCTGCTTTATTGCAGTCGAAAAACATCACTTCCATTAGGTGCTCTGGATGTCTACTGTATGCTGGATAGTCTGACTGCAAGTGAACTGAGACCCCCAGCTTTCAGGTGGACCAGAGTCTGCTTCCTTGGTGCACACCAGAGTACGGTTTGTTTTCAGACTGCACCAAATGAAGCAAACTATCTGTTTAAAGTGTACCAAACAGCCAGAATGTGAGCACACCCTAAATCATGGGTGTCCAAAATCAGTTGTAGAGGGCCACTGTCTGACAAGTTTTCTTTCCCTTCCTGTTCCAACATACCTAAATCAAATTAAATGAATTTAAAAGCCTATGAAGTTCTGTACAAAGACTCATCAATTTGAGTCAGGTCCGTTCGAGCATGGAGAACCTGCAGGACTGTGGCCCTCGAGGACTGGAGCTGGACACCGCTGCTCTAAGGCCTAGTCCACATGGAGCTGAAGCCAGTTCAGGTATGAAACCGATAGCAGAAATTCGGGGAAAGGTTTCACCATCCCCATGAAACTACGGTAGTACATCCTACAAGGCTGTGAGTGGCGCTGTGATGATTAAAGTGTAACACTCCAAACCTAGAACAAGACACAGCACATGTGCAAATAAAGACTCACTGCATGTTGCTGGACATCAACAAAAGAAGAGCAGAAAGATAAAAATGGCTGAGGATTTACGAGGCAAACGCGAAAGTTTTCAACCCCGATGAAAACAGTTGCTCACCGACACCATTGTTGTTGTGATTTTTTTTCAATGAACTTTGTTTTTGTGAATGAGACCAACGTGCATTGTCACACTGACATCATATCCTCACCCCCCCAACTTCCTTGTGCGGTTACGCCGTTCCTATGAAATACAAACCGGTCAAGGTTTCAAACCTTTCCACTTTGGAACCCGGTTTCAGACATGACCAGTTTCAGGAGGCTAATCCCTGGTTTCGTGAGGATGATAAGGCAGATTTCTTCAATTTTTTGGCAGTGTTGCTGTTATTTGGCACCATGTGGATGGCGCCTAAATCTTAATAAATGAAATGTTTAATAATGATACCCCTTTAAGGGTGCGTTCACACTGTGGCTGTTTGGTCTGCTTTAAACAGACCATGGTCCACTTCCAAGGATCGAACTGTACTGTGGTCCGCCTGAAAATCGGAGGTGTTGGTTCACTTGCAAACAGGCTATACGACTATCCAGCGGACATATTGGAGGTGATGTTTGTCAACCACAATAAAGCATCAAAAAGAATAAGGAAGAGGAAGTGGGGTATATTATTGTTTGGGTGAAAGGGAAAACAAAGCAAACAGCGCATGTTTGAAGAAGCCGAGGTTAAAACAACAACAAAAAACAACTGGAAAATGGCACAGAGGCAGAGATAAAGTAATAACAAGAAGCAGAAAGATTTCCGTTTCAAGTACAGAGTCTTGTTTTCTTCTTCTTCCTGCTTCTTCAACATTGATCAGTGGTTGTATTGGGGAGCGTCGCCCCCTAGTGAGCAGTTTTTGTAACTAAAGTGGTATAACCAGGCGGTCTGGTCCACTTTGGTTACTGCAGTTTGAAAGAAACTGAAGCAAAGAAAGGTGTGAAATTTTTAAGAACTCTCCACCCAATCGAGTCCCCGGACTAGCCTGGTGTGAATGAACCCTGAGTGACTACACAAAGGACGAGATTAACATGCTGGAGTAGCTTCATGTTTAGAATTATAAGAGAGGATTCTGTGAAACATCAAGAAGGTCAAAGTCTGTTTTCTCTGTGCTGCTCTAGACAGAGCATAGAGGTTATTAGGGGATCCCCCCCTTTTCCCTTCTTTTTAATCTTGTCCAAACAGTAGAGTGGCTAAGGATAGGGTCACATGGACACTTTTGTCATGATTAAAATGTTCTCAAGTCCAGAAAAGGGATTAGATCCTTTTTTCTGCGCCATGCGCCAACCGTTCCGGTTGTTAGAATGGAACAGTTGGAAGAGGCCGTCTGTATGATTGGAAAGTCCGGAACGTTTGACGCAAGGGGGGCAGGGGGGAGAGAGGGGAAAAGGGGTGGTGTTGGATCTCTGGCAGCGGTTGTTTGTCTCTCACCGGAGCTCCCTACCGAGGCTTCTCCCAAAGTAAACATCCCTCATGCACACTGAGTAATGAGACACACAGGACACATTTCTCTGAACTTCATGCTGGCTCACTCTCGGTCAGCATGTTCGACGCATGTACTTGCATAGATTGTTTATTTGTGACAGACATCGGACTCTAACAGGTGCAATGTCCAAAACTCCAGCTGAACAGGAGCTTTGCTGTCTCTTTCTACTTACGTCATGGTGTGATGACGACGGTTTCGTCCTTAAAACGTTTCAGAAAACAACCATGAGACTGCGCATAGTTGTCAGATCCCTGCTGCGAGAATCCAGATCGTTCAAGTCTAGTTTGTTTGAGGAAACCCATGAGACCCTAAAATTATCTGTATATAACTGGTTTATTGTGTGGACCTTTACAGTAACTTTCTGTGGTGTCTGATTGCAGGTTCTCTCAGACTTGTTGATATGGACCTCTGACAACCAGAGCAGTGGGAACTCAGGAACCTCTCCATTTATTCCCTCCCTTTCCCTCTCTCTTACCTCCTCTGTTGTTGACCATCTCCCACCTAATTCCTCACCAGAATCCTCAGCATTGCATCGCCCCTCTTTGGACATGTTGGATGCCCCAAAATCTGACCCAAAATCTTTGGACAACAAGACACCAACAGTTCAGAGTCAGCGCCCACCCATCTCACCATCTGAACCACAGTCTTCCTCAGACACATCAAATGAAATGTCTGATTTCCAGTCTGGAGTTCAGAGTCCTCATATCCAGTTCACTTCTGTCGTCTCCACCAGTAAACCTGTCTCACTGATCTCAGACAAGTTTCAGACTCTGGACTCAAAAACCCAGTCTACCACCATTTGTGCTGTGTCTCATGACTCTGAAGACACAACATGCTTTGCTTTTTCCCTTGTCTCTTCCCCTGACTCGTCTCCATCACCAAACTTCCGCCAGTGCCAGTTTTTTGCCTCCACCTCTAAGCCATCGACACAGTCAGACTTCACTGGGAGGTCCTGGAGCAAACAGTGTGCTGGAAACTTTATCTCTGCCTCTGCCTGGTTATCATCTCTGTGCCTGTCTTCTCCATATTTACACCCCTCTTCTTCCAGTTTCCTTTGTCCACCCTCTTTAGTCCCTCAGACGCTGATCAAGTCTATGTCAGACAGTCACAAAGACAATCAGGAGGATTTTCATTCCCTTCAACCCGAGAGAATCGGCCTCTCGGATGATTGTCAGTTGAACATTAACCATCCCGTCGCTCCATCCTCAGTCTCTCCAGACTCCATGTTAGAGGACCGGAATACCACAAAGACCTCTGTTGCTTCTACGCCTCCTGCTAATCCAGACAGCCTGATACCTCCAGCTGATGGAAATCTGTCAGATCTGGCAAACCACCCCCGACAGGTTGGGAGAGTTTTGCTTCAACAGGAAATAAAATCTTGTGATAATTCAGACTCTCCTTCAGCCTCTGTTGATAATAATCATTCAAAAATGGACCACATATCTCGGGATGAGGACAACACCCTGCACCGGAGTGGTGATACAGTTGGAGTTAATGGGGGACATGTTGACGTTAGTCAGACATGCACACAATCAGAAACAAAAACAGCGGCCCTGCCCTGTGGTCTGCATGATGAGCATTCAGTTAAAACAGAACAAAACAGGTTGAGAGGAAACTGTGAAATGGAGATGGACGTCACGCAAAACAATCCTCCCTTCAGTTCCTCGGTTGTATGCGACCAGTTCTTACTGACTCGCAACAGGACTGAAGTAAAACCCGACCATGGAAAGACTGAGAGCTTAGTTGTGGTATTAGAAACCTCAGTGGATGACTCAGACGGTGAAAGTGGAGATGTGGATGCCTTTTGTCAGCAGCTTGATACCGATGACCGAGTTTACTGGGCAGAACCTGTTCATGTAACTCCGGTGTCGGAAGAGTTGAGCAGTCATGAAGACACAGACATATCTCAGTTTTCTAGCAGCCCCATCAATCCCGATTCATTACCAATCAAAGGTGAAGCTCTGACCTTAACCGGATCATCCTCAGTAATGTCCGTCACCCATCAGAGCGGCAGAAATACAACTGGTGTTTCAGAAAACTCCTCCTCCACCACTCCATCGCTCCCATCCCCATGGTCAACCCCTAACCTCAAACAACCGGTTCCCTCCGTCTCTGTTTCCATGTCTTCGGGTCTGTCCTCTCACATTGTCAGTAGGAAGGACGTTCCCTATCGAACTGAGTCGCATCCCAATAATCTCCACAGTAATCTCCTTCTGGACACCTCCACCCCCCTCCGTGCTGTCCAGTCATGGGCAGACCTTCGCATTCAACGCATTGCTCTCAACAAGAATTCATCACATCGTTCTGTCCAAACTATCGCAAACAGCTGGAGTCTGAGAGCTCCTTCAGGATCTCTCCTCGCACCCCCATCTGTCCCTCTGGTGTCTAGTAAATGCCGTTCTCATGAGTCCATCTATAAGACAGGTGGAGGCACTGAGACCGTGTCAGTCTCTGTAAATGCAGGACTCTGGACAGATGTCCAAGAGGATGTGGACACAAATGAAAATAAAGACTGTGACAAGCTTTGGGGAGCTAACAGGACAGTGACCATGTTGCACTGCTGCCACTGTGACCATCAGTGTCCACAGAAGTCTCTCGACAAGCACAAGGGAGACATTCCTGTGAGTAACTTTATTTCTTTATATGAAGATTATTTCATTTATGGTAAAAACTTCTAGCAGCTTCTGGTCTTCATGTCAGTCCCTTCTTTCATTACTGATCAAGTTTATTTACCCAGCACATTTAAAAAAAACCATGAAAGTAAACCCTGTAAACCAGGGGTTGGCAACTAAGTTTGGCCCAGGGCCAATTTTTTTCCAGACCAACTGAAGGCGGGCCAAAGTTACCATGCAAAATTGTTTTTTTCCAAATATTTTTTTTTTTTGTCTCATCTCTAGATGAATTCTTAGCCTAGGCTACTTGTATGATGCTTTTGCAAAAACGTAATTCAGTTAACTTATTTCTTTAACATCTATACTGAGAGCTATAGTTTTTTTTTTTTTTTTTCTTTTTCTAACATGAGCTATTTAAGTTTCTGCTTCAAGCCAGATGGTCTGAAGTAAAGCAGATGTGCATTATTTGATCATATTTTGCCAGTTCACGACTTAAATGTTCTGAAATCTGTTTGAAATTGTTTTGTGGTTGCAGATATTAGTTGCAACCTCATAAATGAAGGAAATAATTAAATAGGCTAAGTTTATCTCCCCAGGGGAAAATGTGCTGGAAAACGTGTACTGTTTGTAGATGTGTCCAAACACACAAGTTTATTTTTATTAATATATATTTTATATTCTTTTGGCTCCAGTGTGCTTTATTGTGGCCTACAGCAGGTAGAGGGGAAACTGTGGGGATTAACCTGTTCTGGCTGCATTTATAAGGCGGACATGCTGTGAACTAATACTGCACACAGCAGCGTTCAGTAACAACAAACCAGTTACTTTCCTCGTCTTTCTGTCTGGTCTTTTTGATCCGGAAGCAACAATTCTGTGTGTTTGGTAACTGCGCTGCTCCACATTGTTTAAAACTCCGACTGATCATCTGTTAAACTTCGCTGCTTCCACCTCCAAACGAGGCCATTAACTCTCCACGTTACCCCGCTGAGGTGAGGCAGGTGCAGGTCTCTGTTGCAACTACAAGCTGTCTGCTCTTTAGGGATGAAGCTTAAATGTAGAGTCCAAATTTTCCCCCTGAAAATAAACGTTAGACTATTGCAAGTGAAATCTGTCTCAAACCGCGCCTTTGGGCCTCTACTCGTTTGCCGTGGTACGTTTGAATGCAAATCTCTCTCCCCCGGCCTGTAATTCGCTCTTTCGTTTTATTTTGTTGTGTTCGGGACGTTTCTGGATGGCGATTTCTGTTTATACCACCAGCCAATGACAGAGCTAAGAGCATGACGCTGTGTGGAAATAAGCTCATGATTGGAGCAGAAGCCAGTTACTCGAACTCTCGTAGGCAAAAAAAAGAAAGAAAGAAAATGGCAAATGCACCGAAGAAAAGGTACGAGCTTGAGATAGTGCACGTTGGAAATACTGGTTTGGCTTTTACCTGCTTCTGAGCTCTGAAGGAGGCTCAAAGCTGAATAGGCAGAAGAACGAGGCGGCCATTAGCCCGAGAGGGAGGAGCTTGAATACTGTTGTTTGCAAACAGAAACGGTGGGGGGGACTTCAGACTCTACCTTTAAGCAAAACATTCAGAAACTTTCTCTGCTCCCGACATATCTCCTCTGTTTCTCCCCCCAACCCTCCCTGCTCCACTCTGGCTCGCGCTGCGCGTCTCCAACTTTCTTAAAGGCGTTTCAGAAAGCAGAGGCTGAGAGTTCACCCTTTCCAAAACAAAAAAGACAAAGAAGACCAGTGGCAAGAGGAATACGGCGTACAGCAGAGGAGGAAATGTCCAGTTCAACATACATGTACAGAAATAGCTGGTGCTAGCACACATTCCAGCTGCCGTAACTCAACTAACAAACGTTGCTAAGCAACAAGTGCCCCGACTGTGGGGAACCATTTTATTCTGAGTGTAAAACATCAGAAAGTTATTTGGCCCTCACAAATATAAGAAACTTTTAGTGAATTTTATCTTTTGCAAGTAGCTGTTTAATAAGCGGGATAATGTCTGGAACATAGGTCATTATTGGGAAATACGGACCTTCAGGGTGAATGCAGATCTGGACATGAAGTAGAGGGGTCTGCATTCGGTCAGTATTTCCCGATAATGACCTATGTTCCATACATTTTCACTTACATATCACTCTGTTTCAGTGAAGCAATACTGTTTCCATGACAACAACCGTTAGAGTCACAGGCGTAAGTATTGACGGTGCAGCCGGTGCACCTGCACCAGGGCCCAGACGCATTCAGGGGCCCCTGAAGGAAGGGGAAAAAAATAAGCAGCTGTCCGTCAGATTTAGTGGGGGGGTAAATAAAAAAAATGCCTGCGTCCATGCAGCATTGCCTCATGCACACCGCTTTACCTTTTCTTTATCTTAAAAACACATAAAACCCTCTGCAAACCGAACAAAGCTGACGGTGTCTGACCGTTTTAATGGGCGCCCACGCAGAGAATGAACACGTGTCTGGAAACAGCTGTACGCACTCTGATTGGCTGAGTTTTTGTGAATGGAATACCTCAGGTGGGTCGGTAAAATGAGAGTAAACCATGGGCCCATTTTTTACGGAGCTGGTTCTGGTTCAGAGCCGCGCGCTCCTCGCTCTCCAAACTGCTTTTAAAGAGGCACCAGTTCTTTACTGGGCCAGAGCAAAGAACCGTTGTACATAACTTGATTCAGCAGGTGGGGACGGAGCACCTGCCGAAATGAGAGGGTTTAAATATGGACGTGATCTTCGAGCCAGCGGCGCAACGGATCATGAAACTGGTCAGAGGAGGAAACCTGGTGGTTAGGATTCAGAGATTGCTGAAGAAGGTGGGATGCTCTCCACCATGCTGGTTTCAGCTGTTCTGCTCCTGCATCAGCAGCAGAAACATCTCCCTCACTGCTGGGCGCTGGTGATGCGCTACGCAAAAAGCCACACCCACACCAAGTAAAACACTCATGTCCACAAAGAATTAAATAAAATTTCAGTTACCCGCGATCCGCACACAGCATTTTTGGTAGAACAGGAATCCATCACGGTGACAACAGCAGTTCTCTTCAGCTGTGTGTGTGTGTGTGCGTGTGTGTGTGTGTGTGTGGGTGTGTGTGTGTGTGTGTGTGTGTGTGTGTGCGGTGTGCGCGCACACGTCCATGAGCGCGTGCATGCACACGAGCGTGTTTGTGTTTACAGGTGGGGCACAAAAAAATATTTGCACCGGGGCCTATCACCATCATGTTACGCTACTGGTTAGAGTAGTTGTTGTTATTGTCAGCAGGGGAACAACAGGGGCCTGTACGACGAAGACGGATTTTCTCTTATCGAGGTAACTTCAGGGTTAACCCTGGGTTTTTCGTCCTGCGGCGCTGGTTCACTTCTGATCGGGTTCTATCTCCCCGGTAACTTATGCTGAACGCCTAACCTGGTCTGGACCAGGTTAAGTTCTGGATAAGAGATCTCCGACTATGAAAGCACCACCCTCTGACCAATCAGTGCTCTTGGAAAATGGCCTGCCCATTTTTATTTGTTGATGCTGGTGCGCAGATCATGAGAGGAGTTCTTAGAAGAGAGAGAATATTCAGAGATGGTGCAACCCTTTCGATCTGCCAGATGACACTTTATATTACAGATGGAGGTTTTCCTCTGCTGGACTCCGTTACATCTGTCAGCTGTTGGAGCCGCACATCACAAATGTAACGCATCATAGCCGCACCGACAACACCACAGATGCTCTGAATCATACTGAGGTTTTATTAATGTTAATAGACTCATTAAATTAATTTTGATATAAACCAATGCCTCACCTTGAGTGAAAACAAATATTAGTGCTGTACTGATGGAGTTGAATAGCTTAATTTTTGTAGCCAAATTATGCTCACGGTGTTCAAATCCCGCTCAGTAAAATGTCATTCATTCATTCATTCATTCATTTAATGGTAATTTCATGCACACCGTTGGTGACGCTGATCATATTCTTGTATTTGTTCTCTGTTCTCATGATCATATTGTGCCGCTGGGGTTGCATCTGAAATAATATGGTTAAGAGGTCACACATGCAGAAAACATGAACTTATGGAGCGCACACCCACCCACACCGTCACGGTGAAGAGTTACAACATATGCACGGCATGAGCCGGAAAATATCTACTGTAGGCCTATATGGACAGTATGGGAAGGAAATACGCAGAGGAAGCGTTATAGTGTGGTGAAGTAACACTAAATGATCAGAGTCTGATATTGTTCCATGATTATACAATCACAAGGACTTGTGCATTAACAGTCGGCAATTTTCTGCCAGCATTCCTTCCTGCTGTTGCTGCGACGACTGTGTTGCTTCTGGCCTGGATGATGTTCCTGAGTTCCTCATACTTCTGAAATATCATCGTCTGCTCCTCCATGGTGAAATGTGTCACTCTCTGTTTCTGCGATTGGTCAGACGCTCCAAACACCGCCCCTTTTATGTGAGCACACACTGATTAAGATGGGAAAACCCTGGGTTGAATTACCGAGTTGATAACCAGCTTCGTAGTACCGTTTATCAAGACCGGGAGTCTGGTTAAGTCAACCCAGGTAACAGAGAGAAATCTCGGGCATGTTAATCCAGCGTTTTCGTACAGGCCCCAGGAGCGTAATTACCAGCTGAACTTGTACATTTGTTATTGTTTTCCCCTCTCACCCCCTCTTTCCCTGTCATCTTTTCTTTGTGTCTGCAAATATAGGTGCACTCACATGTGGCTGCTGCCTCAAATCTTCCCGGTCCTGTTCGTTAATGTTTATGTTTGTACTGAAAGTAATTTCGTTGCACTGGGTACTGGTTCATGACAAATAAAGCTTGTGATTCTGGTTCTATATCGTGTGTGATGGTTTTAATGTGTGTCTGTTTTCCACAGTACTCTCTGGATGAGTTGGAGGAGATGATGATGTGTCTGAAGCAGTTTCGTTCGGTGTTCAGTGATATTGAGGAGCAGTCCTATGAGGACCAGGCAGCAGTTTACAGTGTCCTCTCCACCACAGACAGGTACTGTATACAGTAACCCAGCTCTGTTTGGACCCGGTCAAGCTGGTCTCATCATTCCCCTTAAATCAGCGACTCATAATGAAACCAGCCAGTTGGACTAAGTCGTACAGAAAGTAAATGAATGAATGGAGATGAAGAAGTATGCTAGTGTCATGCTGCTGCTACAAAACTACAGTCAAAATCTGTATTACGTGGTTTTCCCTGTTGTTGACACAAAAAGGAGCACATAAACATAAGCAATGTAAATACGTCACGCGGTTTTCATGGAATTAAACATGTTTTCCATGTAAACCTTAATTCAGAATTACTATTTCCATGTAAACATGAAGGAGAATAATTTAATTCCAAATTGAAAACACCATACAACCGGACCAGTATCTCAATGAGGGAAGCTGTTTTTGGGCATATGGGTGGAGGCCGTTGGCAGAATGGGGTAATGGAAGTATGCGTGGTCTTCTTGTAGACAACATGGCCCACCAAAGCCAAATCAAATATCTAATAAAGTACAGATGCCACATTTTACTACATTAAGTACAGTTGTGAAGTACTACCTGCCTGCAACGAATTAAGCGGAGAAAAATGTAGCTGTGGTTCAGCAATGAGAAAAGCAAGCACCTTGTTTCCTGTGCCACCAGCCAAAGTAGCTCAAAAGTTTATTTTTCTACCCAACAAATTAATATTTTACCCACATTTGGTGGGTTGGTGGATGTTAATTTAGAGCCCTGATTAGGACTGAGAAATCTATCCTGTAACACACTCCCATTTGAAATCAGTTATGTGTGTAAGAATAGCCAGAGGAGGGTTTTTATCAAAGGCTGTAAAAGGACTTTGTATCTGGTCACATCTGAAGAGGGGAAAGTGAAGGCAGTTGGGCGTTTCCCATCGTCACCATCTTGCCGTGTCGCATGCATCGTCACTCCCGAAAATGACTGAAATGGGCAAAGGCAAGGCAGCTCTTGGGGATTTTCCTTCTTTTGAATACGTGGCTTTACAGCTGACGGCCTCATCCAGAGTCATGTTTCTAAATATTTACCGGCCACCCAAATACTGTGCAGACTTTAATGATGATTTTACTGAACTGTTGTCAGTGATCCGTGTGGATTTTGCCTGTATTATTATCATTGGCAATTTTAGCATCCATTTTGACTGTCCTCAGGACAAAGGGACTAAAGACCTGAGTAACACTGTGGACAACTTTGTGTTGACTCAGCATGTGTCAGAGCCCACACACAATAGAGGACACACCTTAGATCTACTGATCTCGAAGGGTCTGGATATTTCTAAGGTCACAGTGTGTGATGTGGGGCTGTCGGATCACTGTTTTCTTTGAGAGTACTATCTCAGTGCACACAAATGTCTCAAAGGAGGTGATAACAAAACGGTGTATAACTGAAAATACCAGTGAGATTTTTAACCAGGTCTTCTCTCTAACACCTGCCCTGTCAGGGGCTTCAGTCAATGAGCTGGTCACTAGCTTTATTCTATTGCTCCCATTAAGATGAAGGTTATCCTGCCCACTGTTTTTTTTAAAAGGTCTCAAAGACCTTGGAGTCAGATCTGCAGAACTCGTCTTTAACGTTGGGTGTTTTCCCTGAGTCACTGAAAACAGCTGTGATCAAACCTCTGCTAAATAAGGATAATCTAGACAAGACACAGATGAGCAGCTACAGACCGATCTCTTCCATTTTTAAGCAAGATCATGGAAAAAGCAGTTTTTCATCAGCTAAATGACTTTTTAAGAGAAAACTATGATGTCTTCCAGTCAGGTTTTAGACAGCACAGAGACTGCTCTGACCAAAGTCATGAATGACATATGTCTGAATACTGATGCTGGAAAAATGTCAGTGTTGGTTTTACTGGATCTCAGTGCTGCATTTGATACAGTTGACCACATTATATGACTCCAACGACTGGAGAAGTGGGTGGGTCTCTGGTTCTGTACTAAAGTGGTTCAAAACGTACTTGGAGAACAGGAAGTACTTTGTGTCAGTAGGTAACTTTACATCTGAGCAGACAAAAATGACCTGTGGGGTTCCCCAAGGCTCTATTCTGGGGCCTCTTCTGTTCAACATCTACATACTCCAACTGGCCCAGGTTATAGAGAACAACAATATTAGTTACCATAGCTATGCAGGTGACACACAGCTATATATTACAGTATCACCAGGAGACCGGGGCCCTGTACAGGCTCTTGGTAAATGTATTGAGGAGATTAATGACTGGATGCGCCTTATCTTTCTTCAGCTGAACAAAAACAAAACTGAGGTGATTTTTTTTTTGGAGCCAAAGAGAAACAACAGCAGGTCACCGAAACCTCAGTCCATACACCTAAAAACCACCAACCAGGCCAGAAATCTGGGTGTAGTGATGGACTCAGACATAAACCTTGAAAAACACATCAAGGCGATCACTAAATCAGCCTACTATCACCTGAAGAACATCTCAAGGATAAAAGATCTGATGTCTCAAGAAAATCTGGAAAAACTAGTCCATGCATTCATCTTCAGTCGGCTTGACTACTGTAACAGCGTCTTTACTGGGCTACCTAAAAAAATCAGTTAAACAACTGCAGCTCATTCAGAACTCTGCTGCCCGAGTTCTCACTAAGACCAGAAAAGTGGACCACATCAGTCCAGTTCTGAGGTCTTTACACTGGCTTCCGGTCCATCAGAGAATAGACTTAAAGTCCGGCTGCTGGTCCAAAAAGCTCTGAATGGTTTAGGCCCAAAATACATCAGTGACCTCTTGACCCAGTATGAACCTACTAGGCCCCTCAGGTCATCTGGATCCGGTCTTTAATTAGTTCCAAGAGTCAGAACCAGACCTGGAGAATCTGCGTTCAGCAGATTCATGCTCCACATGTCTAGAACAAACTCCCAGAAAGGCTCAGATCAGCTGAAACACTTAGTTTATTTAAATCCAGGTTAAAGACCCACCTGTTCTCAGCTGCATTTACATAGATTTTACTCAAAAGTTAAAATCCGCATGACTCTATGTTCTCTCTTTTTAATCTTAAATGTATTTAATGTTCTTAATTTTAAATCATGCTCATACTTTCTTGTTCTTAATTTTTTTTTCCTTTTGCACCCCGCAGTACTGCTTATGTTTTATGTAAAGCACATTGAATTATCCTGTACATGAAATGTGCTATATAAATAAATAAACTTGCCTTGCCTTTGATGAGATCCTAAATGTTGGAAATTCATAGGAAATCATGTTACACCTGTTTTACAAGCCTGAAAATACTTATTTTTTCTGTATGAATTTCTGTGTGTGTGTGTGTGTAGGGAGGACGTTCAGAGCTTAGAGAAGCTGAGATGTGCAGTGAAGCTGGAGGCTGAAGAACTGGAGATGCAGTTAAAAGAACTTGCCCATCACTACGATGAAAGCCTGAAAGCGGTAAGATCGTCAGTCATCGATATAAATCCTGATTCCTGATTGTGGAGACTTATGACAGACCACACTGAGACCCATTAGATCTACATCAGGGAAGTCATCAGTTATAAGAGAATGAATCATTACCCTCGTACAGCTGTAAACTACCACAAAGTCACGGCAACACTGCCATGGCGGTGCTGCCACCTCACTGCAGCTCTGGTTAGCAGTCTCAGTCAATCCCAGTTAAAATCATGCATTCTGATGGAGACATAAAGGTAGTCTCCACCAGCTGAAGTGGCACAAATGTTGCACCATGGCGTGGACATAAGTATGCAAGTGGGGGGGCCCCCCCCCTCCCCCGTTTTTTTTGGCCTTTTTGGGTCTCTCCCCTATTCTCTTTGAGTTGTTGCTGTGTCCTAGGACTTATTTTTTTTTGTGCCATTTTTCATGGACTGGGTTTGAATGGTCTCTGGGAGTTTATGCGTTCAAATATCTCCACAGTGTTGTGGCTCTGCTGTGGCAATTTTTAGTTTACCCCAAGGAGGGTGACTTGTGCCTCAGCTGTATTCTTTGGCTGTGGCTCCTTCCTCCCTGTGAAGCAGGGAACACGCTAACGGGTAAGACCCTGGATATTAAGTGTGAGTTCCTTTTAGTTGCTAATATGCCTTTTTCATTTTAGACGACTGGTGTGGTGCACTGCACCAGGTCCTCCGCAGCGTTTGGGACACTGCTGTCTTGTCAGGATTGACTTTTATTCCATCAACTGATTTTAAGAGGACTCACCCCTGTGGCTTGAAGCCCTTCCCCCTGACTACACAAGGCTCCAGGGGTCTTTATTGGACATATGCACTACTGGTAACTAGGAGCTGGTTGGGACAACTAGTCCGGAACACCTAAATGGCTTTGTGTGATTTTCATTATGTTTGCTGTGTTTTGTTGTTTTTGCATGTTTAGTTCACCTCCAGTTCCCCCCAATCCACTCAGTCCAGTTTGTTTTTAATAAACTTACCTCTGTCCATCTGTCTGGTGCAATTACAACCTGTTTTTAATTACTGGGTGAAACTCCCCAGTTGGCATTGTCGGGTATTTTTAGTAAACTCTTAATATTCCGCCACATTCTGCGTTGTCGGCAGGATCCATGTGAAATGCTGGTAAACAGTCCATGGATTCCTAATTGTGGCCCCTCGTGGAGCACAGGACGTGCTTGTGGAAAGAGGGGAGAGATGTGGCAGTTGATGGTCCTGTCACTATCCTCCAACTATCTGTGCCCTGGCTACTTGCCACAGGGTGTCCCTTTGGCTGAATGGTCAGCGCGCATGGCTTTCACCCGGGAGTCTGGGGTCCAAAGCCCGCCCGGGCCCTCTGTTGCGTACCTTGCCACACAAGTATGATAAATATAAAAATAATACAACAGGTATCTGTGCAGAGTCCCAGAAGTGGCCAGTTTATGAGGACGTGGAACAAAAGTTGCTGAACAAATGAAACTGTCTGCATGTTAAAGATGGTCTCTGACATCTAAACGTATGAGCTGCTGCTCTGTGACATGATGCCAACGACTCCAGCAGCCACGACTGGAGGAGCCACTGTGATCCTGTCCAGCCGCTACAATCCAAGTTGGTTCTCACAAACACTCTCAGGTGCAACTTAGACACATCATCAGTGTTGTATCCTGGTTCATTGGGTGTTTCAGGTCTCACAACAGACACCCTCACCCAGGTGACCCAACCGGGTTGATCAGGCCCCGGCTTGTGTCTAAGTAGCCTGTGTAACCATGGATCCCCCTGCTTGATCCACAGCCATCTTGATGCTTTTTCTGCTGCGTCAGAGATATTCCAGATGGCTTTCCAGTTCTGCAGCCCTTTCACTCCCAACAACTTGAGTGCCATGACTAGAGACTGGCTGACAAAGCCTCTGCACCCGACCTCGATGGGGTTAAATCGGGTTCTCCATCCCATACTCCGGCACTCGGCTCCCAGCTCCTCATTCTTGGCCCTCTTCCTCTCAAAGGCCTCCTCCATCCAGTCTTCCCAGGGAACAGTCAGCTCCAGCAGGACCACTTGCCTCATTGTTTCAGAGACCAGGGACTATGTCTGGCCTGAGTGTGGTCACTGTGAGGTTCTCTGGGAACTTGAGCTGTCTCCCTAGGTCAGCCTTCAGCTGCCAGTCTTGAGCTGTTGACAGCAGCCCCCCCTGCCTGGCTTTGATGCTGTTATGGCTTCTCCCCAGCTCTAACAAAGGCAATGGATTGCCTTGTTGGTTGTATGTGCTTGCTGTTGGAGATCCCCGTACTGATGACCTTAGCAATGACCCTTGGTCATGGCACCAGTGGTAGCGCCCATCTCCAAGTGCCCGGGGGCAGCAGCTCGGGATGTGCTCCAGCGATCCAGCTTTCTGGCAGAGGGGGCATAGTGTAGTCTCAGCCAAGCCCCAGCGGAAGAGGTTGGACAGGCTTGGCTGTACATTATACACCGACTGTATCAGGAACTTGATCCGATGTGGCTCAGATCTCTATAGTTCTGTCCACGAGATCCTCCGGTCAGCTTCCTCTTACCATTGGGTCCATGCACACTACTGTGACATCCCTACTGTCCTACTGCAGCAGGCTTCCTCCACCTCTGTTCGGACCTCCTCCTGGATCAGCTTCCACCTTTCCTTTCCCTCGGCCTTGCAGTAGAGAGGTCTTGGATTGCTGCCCGTCTGGCTGCTGCTGTTCCCACCAGCTCGCTGTGTCGCAGCCATGCCTCAGCCTGGTAGATCCAGGCTTTATACTTGCCTGGGAGCCCTGACTTACCCACCGCTGTCAGCCAGGTTCCCAACTCCTGTGATGTTGATTGGAGTGCTGCGGCATCCTTTAAGGTACAATCGTAGATCTTGCCCAGGCTCTTGACTGGCTTTTCTGTCACAGATGAGATCAGAATGCTTCCTATCGTGAAGGGAAACTGGTCCGTAAAATGTGACGTTGGCCAAAAAGGGAAAATAAGATGAGACAATTAATTCAGCTTTAGTTCTCATTAAGCTACAGCAGATGCAAATGTTCTGTTTGGTTGGTCCAGGATATTTAATACTGTGTTATATAGTAGTGTTTGCTGTGTTGATTGCGATTGAATTCAAGAATGAAAACTAAACTCACTGCTCATGCAAAATGATTCTGCATCAGAATTATGCGTCTATAATCCAGCATTGTTGCCCTCAGAAGCTGAAGTCTTCCCAAAGCTCCCAGTTTGCATATGCTTTTCAGACATATTAAATATAGATGCAATAATATAACAATCTGTCTCAGGGTTAATAAATGGTTTTGTGAGTGCTTAATTATTAGATTTACATTTTCTTCTACCCAACACACAGTTGCGTGCAAGTGCCCAATATTGCATATTTATTGCAGCAGACGTAATAACTGGGTGCAAACGTGATGATTTGCACCTTTGAAAGACGCAACTCTTATTGCACGCTGTTAGTAAAAAAGTTTGTATATTTTTTGGGGTGTGCAATGACATAGCTCATGTTTTTATACACGAAAACATTTGATAGATCCGGCCCTGAGAGTGGATTTGACAATGTAGGATGAAAAGTCCAAACCGCAAATGCTAAAGACGATGTATTTGTCTCCCTTATTTAAGTGTACAGGGAGCTGAAATCAAGCCCATTTACTTCCAGCCCGTGGGATCTTAGAAACGAAAGAATATAAATGGTAGTCAATGGGGAGAGAGTAATTATCTTCTGGTCCCAGTCATTCTCTGTCTTGGATTCCAGATTTGTTGGTTGTGGATTTAAATGAAATTTGTTTGTGAAAAAAAAAATACAGTGAAGAACTTGGGTTATTTCAGGAGTTGCTTCAAGCCACTTTGTGGACTACAGCTCTTGTTGCGAGCAGGGTGCGCTACCATGGCAATTTTACTCTGGAACGTCCCCGCTTTTTTCCCCATAGACAGGAAAAGATCATGGACAGAAGTGAAAACCATCAGAAGTCAGGACATATTGAGTCTTTCCATCATGCCAATGGAATGATTGTCAGTCTGGTTCATAGCGGTTGCAGGAAGCAATGTCATCTCTCGCAACGAGAGCTGTAGTCCACAAAGTGGCTTCAAGCCAAAGTTCTTTGCAGTATTTTATTTCGACTCCCCATTTTGTGAAAATGTAAGAGAATAAATATCAGCTGGATGTCAGGAATACTTTTAGAAAACTGGTATTACAACCTGAATATGAACCAGTCAAGATCTTGTGTTGTTTTTTTTTGTGTTTTTCTTGGGGGGGGGGGGGGGGGGGGCAATTTTACAGTTAGGGCAATGACAGTGAGGCCCACTAAATCTAATGGACAAACGTGTCCAAACTTTTGACTGATAGCGTTCCCTAATAGCAGTTAGAACAGGCAATACTTGTGTTTGTCCTGTCTGCTGTATTATATTCTGCTCTGCTGACTATTTTCTTTTACTGAACATTTTAATCACATTTTTGATAAGTCTGTTATCTGATTCTCTTTTTGAGCAGAAGATGCACACCCTGTTGGATGAGCAGTATCTACTGTGTTCTCAAGTTTTACTACCACCGACTGCCCCCATATCAAATCCGGACCCCAACAGGACGGTTTGTAGTCCAAACTGTCTGCAGCCGACCTCCGATGTGCAGGATTGTTATGTTTCCAGTGGGAAGTCAACCACCAGGTACCTCCTGCAACAATGGACATCTCTGAGTGTCAGGGTACGTCTCCCTCTACAGCAGACAAGCTGGACTTCCTTGGCCTCCTCCAGAAAGTAGGAAAATCATGTATCCATTGATGCTAAAGACAGCTCTTCAGATGTTTCTCTTTATTCCGTATAGAGGAATTATTTTATCACAACCTGAGGTCTAAACATAATATATATTTCATAATTTTATAGACTGCAAAAACCTTGGGGCACTAAGACATTACTAAAAACTGAAAGGCAGATATGGCATTTCTAGAGTCTAGAAAACACATCAAAGACACTCTTTCATGACATGTAGGAGGCCATTTTGCATGTGGGGTGTAAAGAAAAGTGAAACGGCTGTACTGATGATCTTACGAGGCCTTTGTCCATACAATATAAATAACACACACAGCTCCCCCCACGCAGGAGGAGAGTCATTTCAGAGGATTTGCTAATTGAAAATTAAATTGCACTCCTAGTCACGTATGATGTCACGTTGATGCTGAATTTTCGGTAAAAGACTGGATTTGAGCATCACGACCTGTAGTGTGAACGTAGCCAAAGTAGTGCAGTTTCTCAGCTTCAGTAATGTACATAATGAATGTCATTGTAGTATCAAAACGAGTAAGAAACAGTTGTTGAAAACTTATTGTTGGTTTTAAGCAAAGTATTATTCCCTTAAATATTACCGAAGTTAAAAATAGAGGTATGTGTGCTTTATAGACATTATGTAAATAAAAATTATGTAATAAAAATGTATCTTTCTATTTTTTTCCCCATGATGTGAACATCCAGAATGTGGCTCAAACTGATTTTGTTTTGTTTGTTTAATGGGGATCGGAGGGTGTGCTCCAACTTCAGGGGGAATCACACTCCTCTGCATCCCCAGTAAAGTCTATTCAGGGGTCCTGGAGGGGAGGGTCCATCGGATAGTCGAACCTCAGATTGAGGAGGAGCAGTGTTTGCTTGATATTGTGCTCTTATTGGAGCAATTGAATTACGTAGAATGATAGGCTGCTGTCTGATTCAACCGTTTCTGAACAGAGAGACAAAGCTGACAGACCATAAACAAGAACTTTGATTCTCACTCTGACATTCACATGGCCTCATCAGTGCACAACAGATCATATTATACACCCAAAACCCCAGAAAAGTGAAATTTGATGTCATGGCACCTGTACTGAAAGAGCATAACATTTTCATTTGCATTTTACATTGTGTCTTATAATTCTTTGAAATGGGGTTGCACAATAAAGTAAGAATAATTTTGTCCTCCAAGTTAATGAACAACAAAGTAGAAAGGTGTTTGTGTTGCCCAATATGCAAATTTATTTTTTCTTTTATCGTCTTTGTGAGGAATTTTGTCTCTAATGCACAGATGAACAAAAACTTGTCCAAGATGTGGTCTAGATTGATTATTGAAGCTTTTTTTTAAATGTACAATGCAATAACTGATTCCTAAAGTGTTATGTATCGGCAAATATATCTTTATATCTGGGTCAGTGCAAACATTGCAACCAGGAATTCACGTGACCACGAAACAGGTAGGGGGTGAAAAATCAAACCCAAATTTGAACTGCGTCTGATGGACTGGGAGCCTCGAAAACCTTTTTTGCACCCTGCTTTATTTTTGTCTGTCTTTGAAAAATTGTCGAAATGTCATTCAGTTATATTGAAAGTCTTACTGCTGAGGTTGATGGCCATCGTCTGCCTGACGGTGCCTGGTTAGACGAACCTACACAATGGCCTGATGATCAGTTTCCCAATCTTGTGATGTATTTGGTTTCATTGGCAGGTAAGCCCTGTTCAAACTATTCATTACTGTAAATGATTAAATAATAATTTTACTCCATGTTTTCACTAAATTATGCTACTTCTTTGATGTTCTTCTCAGGAGTTTACATGCATCAACATGCGGCCAAGACCAGTACAGTCAGGAGTGATAATGGTGAGTTAGCCACGGCTAACAACTCGCTTGCGGCTAACCTATAGCACAATTAACTCGCGGCAAATAATTAGCCTTTAAAAATGAGGAGATAACAACGTACATGGTTCTAGTCGAGTTTTAAAGGAGCTGTATCATGCTTTTCAAACGTTCCAAAAGTCAAATGCAGGCATTTATAAGCTAAATATGTTCCCATCGCTACTATAGAAACTAATTTGGTGTAAATATTAGTTTTTCTATGCATCTAATTTCCAACATGGAAGTAAGATGGCTGACTGTACTGATCCACGGAGCTCTCAACCAATTGCAATATGTTTTGCGCCCATTTCATGACGTCGCCCCAGAAGAGACACTGATTCTGAAGGGTCACAGAATTGTTTGTAGCACCGGCTGCTCACATGGACGTTATTTGTAAACATTGATGGATAATCGGACTCCGATCGACGGGATAAAACGGACCAGCCTGTTATGGAGCTGTGTGCGCTCGACCCACAGTCTGATATGAAGTTTGAAGTAAACGCAGTACCACAGAAGAACCACAGCGACCCCTGACAAGTAGGTAAATTAGCAAACAAATCATAGGCTAACAGTTAGCATTGAGCCGATAGATGTGTTTCACTCACCGGTGTTGTTGTCTGTCCATGTGCGTTTTTATTGTAGGAATTGTGTCAGGTTTCAGAAGTAATCATAAGTAATTTAAGGGGGAGTGGATGGCCCAGTGGTAGCGTCGTGGGCTTGGGCGCGGTGGACCCGGGCTCGATTCCCCGACACGACCCCTGGGTGGACCACTGTGGACCCCTGAGCAAGGTCCTTAACCCCCCACCAACTGCTCCCCGGGCGCTTTAAGTAGCAGCCCACTGCTCTCTGATACTCAGTACAGAGATGGGTAAAATGCAGAGCCCTAGATCATACAAGTATAACAAAAAAAAAAAAAAAATCCCCGAGCAAAAAAAAACACTTTACTTCATGAAGTTGTCAGGAGTGAAGTTCACACACAAAGTTGAGGGTTTTTTTCTGCTCCTGAAGTTATAATCCAACCACTTCCGGCAAGTCGATTCGTCCAGTACAACAAATACACTCCCACGCTGAACGCAACCACATTTACCCCAACTTGCTGTCCTCTAGAGCTTAAAAAAAAATAAAAAAATATATATATATATATATATATATATATATATATCCTGAACTCTGGAGCAAACGTCTGTTAGCTGATGGCTGCTTGGCTTTGAGGAAATCTTCCTGCAGGCTGTTTGTTTCTTCCTCAGAGATTGCGTATAGGTTTGGATTCTCTTTGAGTTTCTGTTGTGTGTGAAACGCTGGTGAATGAAGAATATTCCTGCAGACGTGACTGCTGCTCCTTGTGTTAAAAGTCTCACCACATCCAGCAAACATCTTCTGTCCAACTCCAGCACCCCTGATCCAGATTAACTGAACTGCTCGTCAAGTTCTTTGCAAGCCTGCTGATGAGCCATTCATTTGTGTCAGGTGTGATAAAGTATGGAAATCTCCTCAACGTGCAGGGTAGGGGTACTTGAAGACCAGGATTGGGAAACACTAGATTAGGCTTAGTGAATTCAGTCCTTTGAAGGCCGCAATCTGGCGGGTTTTTTTCATCTTTCCCTGCTCTAACACACCTGACTCAAATTGAATAGATCAAATAGCCAATCACGCTCTGCACAATGACTCATTAAAGCATGTCTACTTCTTTATTTGTGGTGCTCCGGACAGAGCATTCATCAGATAGACAAAGGCAAATAATGGTTATTCAGGATGTGACAAGTGTTTTCAGGAAGGTGTCTGGACAAGGAAAATGGCGAAAGGGAAAACAAATGTCAGACTAAGGACTGAATCAAATTGTACTTATATGGTTGATGAGGAACATCACATTGGAAAAACAGTCGTTTATCTGAGGTAAAGATGTTTTGTATGTTTCCAGTAGATTACATGCATGTCGGCTGTGTTGGAGTTACAAGGAAACTTTTGAATATTTGGATAAAGGGCAAAAATTTGGCTACAAGACTTTCTTCCCAGACAACTATTTCAGGAAAACTGCTAAACCTTCCTTCCTGCATGCCTTATGAATCTAATCGAAAACCACGGGGACTGTCTGAGATAGATCGTTGGAAAGCCACTGAACTGCTCTCAAAGACTCTTTCCAATGATATGTATGACGTTATGTTGTTTTCTGTTGGTATCACCTGGTATTTCTGAAGAAATGTTAAAGCTAATGGCCTCTTTTGTTGAGCACTTTTGACAGCTGAATAGAAATGATAAGATCGTATTCAATGTACATCAGCTTATTCATTTGGCCGATGAATACAGACATTAAGCGTGTTGTACACAAGCCACATCAGCATTTTTATATTTTGAGAAAATGTAAATTAATTTTATTCATAGATGTGTTTTTTTTTTTCAGTCCAATTTTAATGTTCTTTACCTTTTCCTTGGAAATGACCTCTTCTCAGTAAGGCGTTCTTACCCCCTTTAAGGTCAAAGTCATTTAAAGGAGGAAGCAGAAAGAATATTTGTGGACTTCCATGCTAGCCCTACTGGTGCACATTGTGGCCAGATTAAAGTAAATGCCATCTCAAGGAGTTTTCATTGGCCAGGAATGTCTGTTGACATCAAGAAATGGGTATGTTGGATAAGCACCATGAACCACAAAACTTTTTTTTTTTTTTTTTTTTTACTAATACCTACTAAAATTTTAGAAAAATAAATGAGTAAGCCCTGTCTGTGTTGGCAATATGGCAGTATTAACAACAGTTGTCCAATAATGTCTACTTTACACAATTCTTTTTCTAAATTTTGTCTTAAGATAAATTTTCAGGTCTCTGAGTGCTCATCAGGCCAGTGCCCAAGCCCTGAAACAGCCATCAGAGTATCAGGTAACTCATTCAAAATAAACAGAAGCACTTTTAGTGAGACTGCATGGTAGTGCGGTGGCACGCACATTGGCCTCAACATACAAGGATGTTTTTTTTTTATTAAGGTCGTTTCTGTATGGGGTTTATCCTACTCGTCTGTCTACTCATGATAGGTATGGTTAACTGTTGGCTTTAAGTTTCCCCTACAAGTGAGTATCAGAGGTTGTTTGTCCTGTTTTCTCTGTGTGTTCTCACTGGGAGTAAACCTGTACATCTGGAACGAGTTGATGCGGTAAATGAATAGATTTTCACACAATGTCAAAAAGCTTTACATTTAAACTAACAAAGCTGTTCTCTCAAAAACTTAGCCCTATTTTATTTAATTGTTCATTAATTGGATAATTTATCCATTCTTTCATTTAAAGTTTACCATCCTTTGGAACTGGTTGGAATGGACCTTAACGGAAAACTGCCAGAAACAAAATCAGGACACCAGTACATATTGTATGGTTTATCGTTGATTATTTCACCAAGTGGCCACAGGCTGATCCACTTATGACACAGTGAGCCTCAGAAGTCACTGAGTGCATTATGAAGTTTGTGAACCAGTTTGAAGCCCCGAAGAGAACTTTGACCGATCAAGGCAGGGAGTTTGGCAATTCTGTAATCTTTTAAAACAAAAGCAACACGCTTGAATTTCCTCCTTATGGTTTGATATATTGTTTAAATATGAAGTCTGACTTCTCTGACCATTTTTTTTCAAAATTGGAAATAAACATGGAAGTGTGGAAACTCTTAAACATCAATAGGAGTCTGTGCTCTCCTTGTCATCCACAAATTAATGGGTTGGTGTAGAAAGCCATTCAGATCGGAGTACTATCTTAACACATATTTTAGGAAGAAAGACCACAAGACTCATATTTGCTAACATTTCTCATAGAATAAAATAAACTCCAAGAAATCAGGTCTATGTGACATATTACACTTTCCCTGTACCTCAGAGCCCTGAGTAAAGTGGTGGATGGCCATCCAGATCATTGGGATGAGTTCCAGGAGGCTATCATGTTTGGCCTTCGAAAAAGAAGCAGATAGCTACCCAGCATTCCCCCCGTTTTTTGATGTGAGGAAGAGAGAAACGGTATCCTTCCGAAGTCCCTGAACACTACTTGGAAGGTTATGGTCAATTTTTCCATTTTGTGGTATTGAATTTGTCAACAATTCCAGTTCCATTACCACTTCTTTACGTAGATGCTGATAGTGTTTTTTCAAAGATTTGTTTTCTTGCCCACCAAAAAATATTTTTTATTTAAGTTCAAGTGAGGTCACATAATTTTATAAAGCATCAACTTTCAGTGTATCCTTCACAAATGTGACACTGGCCCTCATTTATCAAACGATCATACGACAAAAATCTGTGCTTACGACCATTTCCATGCAAGACTCGGCATTTATCAATTTGGACGTGATCGTAGGATACGATCAAATCTCACGAGTTCGTGTACACAAGTTTGAGTCAGTGAGGGTTTGCAGCACAGCAGAACATGAAAATATTTACTAACCAAACCACAAACTGTCATTTAAACATAAGTATTCACATATCAGCACTAAGAATGAACCCATTTGCAAAGAAAAAGGAAAAAAGGAATGTAGAAAGTATTCCCAAAATTACAAAAATAGCTGTGACTGAATTTAATTTATCTCAACAAATTATCAAAATCATTAACATATAGTTCTAGGAGACAAGTGCTTTGCACTTTTCGTGCATCTCCTCATCCCGCTGGTAAAACTGCCACATAGGAGCGCAGGTTGGCATCAGTACACACAGACGCGCAGGTGTCCAGGTGGAGCTCTGCTTCGGGCTGCAGGAAGGCAGGTGGGTGTCGGATCAACGGGATGAGATGCTGCTTTAGAATTGGAGAAAATCTACAATACAGTCCTGTCCTGTGCAGTGATGCACGTCGCTCGGACATCTGGAGAGTTTTGATGCGCAGAGGAGAGGAGAATATGCGAAATAATGGGGGGGTGAAACATCTTTTGGTGGCGAGTTTCATATTGGACCACTTTTTCTTGACTCATTGGCTAAAGAATTGTGACGTTGCAATCAGATGTGGGCTATTATTAAATTTCATAACTAATAAAACGAATAAACCATATAAACCAGGCCTAGATTGAGACTTTTATTAATATCTCAGCTGGTCAGCTGATCCTCTTCCCTGCAGCATTTTTGTTCACATCTCTGACTTCGGTTTTTAAGCTGCCAAACACCTCTTTAATCTTTCCCACCTCACAAATGAGGAATTCTGTCTTGATCCTCCCAAAAGTTTCTTTTCTGGCAGAATCTCTCCTCTCCATGGTTCAACCTCGCTGGGCGAAGCCTCATCATTATGCATGTTTAAGGGCGTAACCGTGGGAGTGACATTTAAATGACGATGAACTTCAGCTGTGGAATTTATCAAGACAATTTTGTTCGTACGATGAGATTGGACCACTATGAACGTTTTAATAAATCACACATGGGTCCAATCGTACGACCATTTTTACGATCAGATGTGCGATCATTTCTACGATCGTTTGATAAATGAGGGCCAGCGTCTTCATTCTGATAAGGGTTTCAGAATATTTTTCAAGTTTGAAAATTAAATAAATCCTAATCAAGGGACATTGTCAATTCTCCTTCATAGAATATGTCTTGATACCTCTCGATGGCAGTGTTTCTCAACTCTGGTCCTCAGGACCCATTCCTCTGCATGTCTTAATCTAGGCAATCCAACGCTCACACACCTGAATCAAATGAATGGCTTGTTAACAGGCTTGCAGAGAACTTGATGAGAAAGTTCAATCATTTGAATCAGGTGAGTTGGATCACATCGAAGATATGCAGGACAAGAGCTGAGAAAAACTGCTCTATGGTACGGCATTAATATGATAATGGCATACTCTGTAGGTGACAGATTTGTGCTGACACTTGAAATAATCATTTGTGTTGAAAGATTGACGATACCGTGGAGGATGTTGCAGTGGAGGACGTGTCTAAGGTCATCAAGATTCATAAATGCCTTAGGAACATTGGGCCTTATGCAACAACGGTTTTGTATTCTTTTTCTAACTTAGTCTTACTTTTTGTCCTACCCCGGGCCCCTACGAGTGTGCCACATCAGATTTAACTTCAGATAACTGCATAAATGAAGGGAGAACTACAAATAATTCCTTCTTTCGGGTAGCTTCATAGTTGGCCACCGGAGGTTGTCGCTTGTTTGGAAGTCTAAAACTGGACCCGCAAAAGGACTCTGCTGGATCTCCGTCAGGTCAGGTAATGTCACACCGGCGGAGGCTGCAGAGTCAGTGCATCAACTCTTTTTCAGCTTTCTGCTTCATGTCGCTCAGACACGCTGAAAAACTCTGAAATTTGTGTCGCGGGCTTTGGCGCGGCAGACCCGGGTTCGAGTCCCCGACACAGCACTCACGTGAACCACTGTGGACCCTTGAGCAAGGACCTTAACCCCCCCCACCAACTGCTCCCCAGGGGCTTTAAATAGCAGCCCAATGCTCTCAGGTTCAACCTGAGATGGGTAAAACTACAGAGAATGAATTTCCTAATTGGGATGAATAAAGTAATTAAAAAAAAAAGAAAAAAAAAAGGTAGATGACAACCACATGAGTATATTCCATGTTTTACAATCTCTTTCATTACTGGACAAACTGATTAATAAAGGTGTGCCTGACTCAGTAACCATGATAAGATAAATAGACAAGACAGGAAATAAAGGAGGTGGCTTCAGTTCAGGAAGTAGTGCAGTTGTGCACAGAGCCCATTAGATCTTTAAAATTAAGAGTGTTAAATATTCATTCGTAGGAATGTCTTCATTGGAAGAGTTCTTCATGCCAAACTGGAAAGTATGAAGATGGTCTCCATCCGGTTCTCTGAGTCGGAGGCTTGTGTTGGTGGGATAGCTGCAAAAGTGAGGGATGCCCTGGAACCAGAAGAGACAATTATATTGACTGACCGTACGGGCAATGAGATTGTTGACTCCGAAGGAACTAGAGGTATGTTTTCATCACCTGCTGTTGTAAGAACTGCTGTGTTATTGCAGTTTTTATGTTGGTAGGAAGTATATTTGATGATACGTGATGACGATACTTGGGTGTGCGAAGGCACATTTATCTTTTTGCATTTGTTTTTATTATGTAAAGCACTTTGTGTTGTCCTTGGCATGAAGTGTTTTTATGAATAAAGTTTGGTTTGATATTAAGCAAGTACAATTCACACAACCGTCTAAATGTATTCCTGATCCCATACCCCCAACTGAAATTAAGTGGATCAAACAGCCTATGAAGTTTTTCACAATGACATGTGAGTCAGGTGTGTTAGATCAGGGACACAGTAAAAACCCTGCAGAACTACGGTCCTAGTAAGAATGTAATGAATTACCCAAATTTATAGCCACATGGCATGCATTTCTGGTGCAAAGAACACACAGTCATTAGCATGTAACTCAAACTCCTGTGATTATCTCTCCATTTTGGAAGTAACAGTATTTGTTAATCAGTTTCACCTGCAGTTGTAAGAATGGACCAGTGAACAGGTGGAAATAAAAATCCAGTTGGCAAGAGAACCCCTATTAAGGATTGGTCCTGGTGGTGGAGGCCACGCACAGTGTTGAACCACATTTTGAATAGTCTTGAACTTCAACAGGAATTGTTGGCATGTGATCGATCTTTCTCATCATGATTTTGAATCCAGACTTCAATTGGTTACTGATCATGTTTTCTATTGATCATTGTTTCTTTATCTGCACATTCCACTGTTTAATGAAGAGAGATTTTCAAGTGGAATATTTAATTAACATCCAAGATTTGATGTTTAAATGTATTTTAGAAATCTGAGCCCATTTTTCTCTAAATTGCATACTCCAATTAAAATGAGTGTATCTCTGCAACCACAAGGCCTATTTGAATAAATTTGGTGTCAAATTAAAGAAAATACTTGTGAGATTTATGGAGATGTGTAAATATAAGTACATTTGTTACTTATGATGAGTAAATGAAGATGGCACAGCAAAATTTCAAACCTCGCCTTAAAAAAAACACACTTTCAGCATCAGCAACTCTGAAATGATGCTTTAGAAGCTGTTAATCTCTTTCAATCCAAAGTAAAATATGTTGACATTGTTTCTGCAAAGACCTCCCCTTCTGAAGTAAAGCAGAACAGAATTACAGAGTTCATTTTTACAAAAATTTCAGGCGAGGTTTCCAAAATGGCCACTGTGGCACAGTTGGCAATATTATTTTCTTACATGCCACAGTATTATAATTCTTCCATCATGAATATCTTTAAAAAAACCAACAAACACAGCCTCACACCACAGCTTTCATAACTTCTGTTTCTGCACACACCCTCACAGCGTCTTTACCTGGCTATTTGTGGTTACACAGACCCATAACTCCACAACGGATTGGTTGATTTTGGTAAATGAGACATCAATCAGTTCATTAGAGCCAGTAGAATGAATCTAGACCCCCATGGGGAAGATTGACAGTACTTTCAGCCAATCAGAGCCAGCAGAAGGCTGTAATTCCGTATTGGCTGGTACCTGCATTGGTAGATTGTGAAGCTGTCTGCTGGGTCCTAAAGACCTATGGCTGCGCCAAAAGTTTTTCATGTGTTACCCCAGAGATTATTTTCAAACAACCAGGTGTGGATTTACTGGTAAAAAATAGTTTTCATGGAGAAACAGCAAAGGTAAGAGAAATGTTTAAAACTAGTTTGTGGCTGAGCGGTTTCTGCTGTTGCTACTTATCAGCTTCTATTTCTGTAATGTTTTGGTGTAGACGACTGTGAAGCACATGTTTGGATTCTGCAGAGTCTCAGCATTAATTTAGTGTATGATTTGTGCTGGTCTGATGCGGGGTTGTGGCTGTGGAGACAGAAATGTTGAACATAGGTTGTTATTATGCTGTGTATTTACGTTTTACATTTTTTAATTCATTTGGATATAACTTTAGTTGTGTTTCGCACAGTTAAAAAAGGTTTGTGCTGTCTAGTCTAGCTTCTGCAGTTTAATTTGATGTGCCACATTGCAATAATCTCCGTCATTAATGCGTCGTTTATCACCGTTGTTGTTGAATAACAATCACGATCTCGGGTTCAAACGGTTAAATGTATTTTTTAATTAGTGTATATAACTGTTGGAGATAAATTGGTGGCTTAAATTTAGTATTATGCTTAATTGTGTGTTGAATTTTTCAAGTACCCATCATATATTTAGTTGAAAGTGAATAAAAGCCATTGTATTCCTTCCAATGTCTTGTCAGGATCAATGTACTGGAAGCAAAATTCGATGAAAGTTTTTGCAGTGCCAGAGGACCAGATGGGGCTTCTTCAAAGTGTCAGAAATAGTAGGCTGAGGTAAGTACTTCTGTTCTTTTATGCATGTAATTATGTGTTTTTACTGTTTTGGAAATTTATGATGTTCAAAGTAACCTGGTTCAACAAAAGTACCTGTTGAGTAAACACCTTTTCTGCACTGCAATTTTTGTCATGC
This sequence comes from Atherinomorus stipes, assembly GCA_023101725.1. Taxonomy (NCBI): domain Eukaryota; kingdom Metazoa; phylum Chordata; class Actinopteri; order Atheriniformes; family Atherinidae; genus Atherinomorus; species Atherinomorus stipes. The sequence goes on along the minus strand of JALJCO010013456.1, from coordinate 48,273 downwards.
TAATGGTCATGCATAGTTATTTTTAAATATTTTCTTTAGTACATGGAGGGAAATGGGAGACAGTGGTTGGTTTGTTGGAATTATTAGAATATCTTGTTTGATGAAGACTGTCACCATCTGGATTTTACAAAACCTTGTTTGCAAACCACCACAACTTCTCTCCTCCTCAAAATCTCAAAGTTATGTGCTTTGGTTCTGAAGATTATCCCAAATATTCAAGATGATTTTATTGTCTGAAATCAACCTTTTCCTCAGCCTCCCCTTGGTCACATCTTGGAGTAGTACAAAAGGTGATGCAAGTAAAAGGGACAATGTATTTAAGCTTGTTGGGGTGATCACTGACGGTTTCTTTGTGTTACATGTTCTGTTACATGTAAGCGTTGTTTATTGCTGAACTACTAATATGAGAAAGCGTCTGTGTCGCACGTTATGTGACTATGACCCGAAGCTGTTAGTTAAGCACCAAAATCAGCGGTGGAGACGTCGGAGGAGTTTTACGTTCCTGCTAATAATTCTATTGCTGCGCTGTGATTGGTCCGGTCATTTTTTTACCGGAGTGGAAATCACTTCCTAATGGAGGGAACCCAGACTGACTTGCTGTGTATCTCATACATGGCGTTGGTCAGGCTGGTGTACCAGGCTATAAAATGGCCGCCCTATCTTAGAACATCCTGTGGACATTGGTGCACGGATTGTGACAGGAGCGCTTTTGCAGAGGGGACATATGCAATCCTTTTGATGTCTGCAATGAGTTTTTATAGGAAAGCTAAATTATGTGATGGACTGTTGCACACGTCAGCTGATGGAGCCAGATGTTGCAGATGCAATGCTGGAGCACTTTGAAGGATGTTTCTGTTTTTGACTTGTTCCCAAATCTGTTTTAGCTCCATTAGGGTTACATCTGGAATACAATGATGCTCACACATGCAAAACTGTACCCATGACTGTGTGGAATGCACAGCTTTTCATAGGTCACCGCAAGGACTTAATATTCTACCCCACAACACACTCACAAGGGTGTTTGTTTCTCGTCCCATACATGTTGTTGTAGAATCTGAACATATACATTAACTAAGTTGGCAATTTTCTGCCAGCACTCCATCCTGCTGCTTCTGGCCTGGATGATGTCATCTGAATTCTTCATACTGATTTAAGAATAGTTGTCTGTTCCTCCATAGTACATCAGGCTGCTCTGCCTCAGTGTGTGTGATTGGTCAGATGCTGCGAACTTCACCCCTTTTTGAGCATGCTCAGGTCAAGGTGGGGAAAACCCTGGGGTAATCACTGAGTAAAAGTAATGTCTGGCTAAGGCAACCTTGGTAAAGAGGTTGGTAAAGATGCTAACAATTTTCGTCCCGCAACCTCGTTGAGGCCTCTGGTAAAGAAGACAATCTTATACGGAGCTTTATCTGTGCCTCGTACAGTCTCATCTTTTCAGTGTTGTGATGTGGGGTTGCTAACATCAGTCCAAAAAAGGCAATCAATGTGTCTAAATTTTTCATCCAGTAGACTTAAATTTCTTGAATTTTACAGGTTTTTTTTCTTTTCCCTCTAATTTTCAGCTGAAGAGAAGAAGCAAGACTTCAGGGAGGCTGTGGCAAACATGGAGGAGCTTGTTGAGGCAGCCCAGGGACCGACGGAAATATCAAAAGTGATAAAGGAGTTGAGTGGACCGGCACGCTCCACCCTGAGGACGACTCTCTCTCTGTCTGAAGCTGAAGTAGCTTCATTAAGATCTGTGTTCAGCTGTTTTATGTGGTTGGTGTCTGGGAGGGTCTGTAAAGTGATTTTGATTAGATTTTTGTCACAGCAAGCATATTTTACACACCAGATTTTTAATCCTTGATGATCACAGCTTTAAGTGACATGAAATTTACAGTAATTACACCAGGGATGCCCAGCTCTAGTCCTGGAGGGCTGTAATCCTGTAGATTTAGTAGTTTTTGTTTGTAGAACCCATCCAACAAAGCTGTTTCAAACTTAGTTACTGTAAATGGCTCTTCTCAACAGCTTGTTTTCAAGTACTGCCCAATCATGTTGACCCATTCTAACTCAGGTGGGTTATCTCAAAACTTCCAAAACCTTTTTTGGGGTATTTAATTTTTTTTAAAGACAAATTTTCATAACTTTGATTTTGACCAGTCAAGTGTGTTACAGTTGTGATAGTGGCACATAGCACATTACCCAATATCCTTGTTAGATTATCCATATGCCGCAAAGTTAGTTATTTTAATTCAAATTTTGTGCATGATTGCTTTAGAAAACATTTGTTGTACAATGAATGTGGTAGAACTGCTGTCGACCACTTTCAAGGTGAAGTGTTTTTCATAAGCCAAGAAATTAGATTTGTCAGAGGATACTTTTTATAATGTATGTAACTTTGATATTCTCTTTTCTTTTCTTTTGTAGGTCCTGCTGATATTCGTATCTTGTTGCAGAAGCCTCATCAGTTGCAAGCGCTGTGTTGAAGAGTGGAGCAACACTCATTCTTACTGCCCCAAGTGTCGGGCAATAGACTCCACCCATGAAGTGGCAGGACTTGGAGAAGCTCTTGCACCATTTGAAAAATTACATTTGTTCTAATGTCACCTTCATTGTTGTGGCTGGCTGCTTTTTTAAAAAACTGTTCTTAAAATGTATTATCACTGTTGAAAGCACTTTGAGGTCAAATACCTTTAGCTGGTTATGCCACTGTGAAATTGTTAGTGTATCAGCTCTTTATTAAATCCACCAAAGGCTTATTTGACCTCGTTAAAGTGCATATGTTACAATGTGAAAATACGGTAGTATTTTTTTTCTTTATACTGAGTCTTGCATAAAGAATTTTGTTCTAAACAGACTTATTTATTGAACAACGGTTAAATTAAACACTCCACTCATATCATACAAAAATGGTAATTTAGCAGCTCAGCCATCATAAAAAGTTGTTACTTTGATAGTTACTCATTTAGAAAAAAAATCTTTATATTGTAAAAATTCTCAAAGAAATGTTTCTGTTTGTGGAGACGTGTTTTAAAGATAACTTGCTGCTTTACTCTGATACTGACAGTTCATTCATGATTAGTATGAATGTAATTTAAGAGGGTCAAAATGGTGGATGGGCATCTGGTCAGATTGCCTCCTGGATGTCTCCCCGTTGAGGAGCTTCGTGCATGTCCCACTTTGAGGACACCCTGGGAAAGATTGGCCTGGGAGCACTTCTGGATTGCGGAGGAAAAGCTGTCAAATGTGCCTGGTGGAAAGAACTCAGAACCTCCCATGAGCTGCTGCCAAACCTGTTGAAAAATTTAATGGTAATATTTATGTAACACGTGTAGACGTAGGCTATGCTTATTGGTCCAGTGTTTTGCCTGTGACCCCCAGTTTGATTTGCCATTACCTTAAGTTAATGCGTGTTCAGTGAGCACTACGGCCAGAGATGTGTGTGTGTGTGTGTGTGTGTGTGTGTATGTATGTAGGTGTGAACGCATTTTTGCAACATTGTGGGGACCATGTTCCGGATTTTTACCATCGCCGTGGGGATGTCTTGCCCTCGTGGGGACATTTTCCCGGTCCCCACAGGTACGAACCCCATTTTGAGGGTCAAGATTAGGTTTTAGAGATTAACTTACGATTGGGTTTTGGTTAGGATTAGGACAAAGGTTAGGTTTAGGCAATCAGTTTTGGCCGTTAGGTTAAGGGTAAGGGGCTAGGGAATGCAATATGTCCATGGATGTACCCATGGATATAAAATAATTTGCCTTTTTTAAGGACATGGATCATTTGCGGCTCTGCAACGTTTATTTCGCTTGTTGAGGTGAAAAAATGTCTCTTTGGATTGTAAAAGTTGCAGACCTCTGCTGGGACAGAAGATGCGGGAAGGTATCCTTGATCTCTCAGGAGATGCCCATCAGATTCACCTGTAATTGGGAGCAAATGAGTTTACTTAAGCCAGGATCAGACTACACGACTTTTTCCATCATTCACAATGGTCACTATGTCAGATTTACAGAAATTGTGTCATAAAATCGGACGGTGTCTTGTTACTTGCAAGTGGTCACACTACAAGAATGGCACCAGACAGACAACCGTCTGATCATCGCGTGGTGTCGCAAAAGACACCACGAGACGGGGAGGCGGGACAAGCAGCTGTCAATCAGTCACTTGGTTTGGAGGCCTCTGAATTGACTGTTTTGGTCACTAATGAAATGCAAAGTGGAGGGGGATATCAGTTCCTGTCCATTATTGAAGTTTTGGACCAAAATGAACTGTTTGTGTGTATTCTGGTAACGCTTCCTGTTCCAGTTGCTCTGTGGAGCCTGTTTTCAGTTGTAACTAAACAGGATTAAATCCACGATGCGCACAGAGAGACTGAAAAGCGTCTCGCTGCTCATCTTTGGAAAAGAGCTTTCTCTTGAAAAAAGAAACTGGATTCTGATCAGCGCCATTGCTTCCAGCAGGTGCAGCACGCTATGCGTGCAGGACGCGCAGAGCCAAGCTGAGCCAAAAACATCAGGCTGACCACAGTCTGCTGCCACGAGAGCAAAGTCCAGCCGACTCAGTGACACTATTTGAAAAAAAATGCCATAAAGTGAAATAAAGTGTGTTGTCCACATCATCAAAAATGCCAGTGGCTGACCAAATTCTGTTGACACTCATGAAACTTAAACTGAACTTAGTTTCCTGTGATTTAGCTAGACGTATTAAAGTTTCTGTCATTCAGGTCGGAAAAACAATGAAATTCTGGATTGATGTCATTGCTGAAAACACCAACATTCTCATTCCATGGCTGCCTCGTGATACGATAAAAGCTACTATGCCACAGGTTTTTAATAGCGTTGTCCCGTCTAGATTACTTCACGATTCGATGATGATTATGGGACCCATGATTTTTCGATTATGGCAATTTATAATGTGTCGATTCGATTTGATTATTGCAGCCATAATAATCACGATTATTGCGATTTTAAATGCTGTTTTTGCATCTGGATCTTTTTTTCTTTATTTGATGCTACATTTGTAAATAAATTAATTAATTCAAGGACACACAGTACTTCCACTAAAATTTAATAAATGGAAATAAACTCAAGTCATCTTGTAGAGTGACATTTCCAAACAAAGTGCATTCTTTCTTTTTACATCTCAACTTTTTCATTCTGTAACTAGTAATAGGGCTTAACATTGTAAAGCAGGAACAGTGCATTCATTAAAATAAAACATTACTAAGTCTGAAAACTTATCTCAAAGCTGCCATATTCTAAGCGCTCAATCAGAAAAAGTGCATTCATCAAATTCAAATAACTGATTCAGTTCAGAACATTATATTGGTCACGAACATGGTGAGGTAAAACCTGTGCTCAACCACAGATGTAAACTAGTTAGCATGTAGAAAACTATTCACTCCCCTCCCACCATACAATGAGTATTGCAAGTAAATTACTTTACTCAAAAACTACTCATCTATGTCAGCAAGCCAATGAGAGTGAGGGGCCAACGTCATTGTCCACATCACTGATCTTCATCATCATCAGACTCAGAACCTGAAACATGCACATTCTTTTGTATAAAGAGGAGTTGGTCTACATGCTCAGAACTGAGCAGGCTGCAGTTTGCTGTTACAACATCCCCAGCCGTGGAAAAAACACGCTCAGCAGACACACTTGTGCCAGGAACACAGAGATGGCGCCTGGCCACATGTGAGATCATGGGGTATACTACTTGGTACTTTTTCCACCAAAGGAGGGGATCCTGCTGAAGTGAGGGTGTTTCCGCTGCCCGGTACTTGACCATCTCCTCACTGGCTCTGGCGTAAGCTGATTTTTGCTGCTCTGACAGGGAAAGAGATTGGTTGTGAGTAAGTACAAAAATATGTGCAACTTCAGGTACAGTAGAGTTTAGGGGTGAGGTGCAATATTAAGACTATATTTGTAATTTGACATGGTAAAGTGCAATAATGAGTTTGTGTACTATGGGATAGGTATCATGTGATTGCATACTGATATATGAATTGGCCTATTCATGATCATGTTTATTGTTATGTTGTGGTCATGTCTGCCTGTTTTAGTATCAGTGTATGAGGATTACCATGGTTTTTAAGCCACTGTAGTATAGCATCACAAAACACTTTTGTGTTTTGTGTTTTATTTTTAGTTTAGAAAGGAGTATTGTTTATGTCCATGAAGGGCGCACATGCGCGGTCACGAAACTACGGAAGCCTCGGCGTTCAGAGCCTGCTCTGCCGATAATGCAAGCGTAGAAGAAGAAATTCACTGTTTACATTGTGGTAAGAGCGTAAAAGCTCTAGACAAACCGGGACAAACACAGGAGGGGTTGATATTGATCTAAAAGAAAGAAAGAAAGAAAGAAAAAGAGAACGCGCGATCTCGTCTGCCGTGGCTTCCGTAGTTTCGTGAATGCGCATCGGCGTGCTTGCTGGGCATGCGATGTTAGTCCTGTTTAGACTAAAAATTTACTAAATAGCGTAGTTTCAAGTAAATTCTGGACACTACCCACGCAGGGCACTTCGATTACGTGGGACGAGCAGTATGGAGGAATATTGTCAATTTTTTGTGGACTTTTATGGACCTTTTTGGCTCAGACCCTGACGAACTCCATTGGGGGGAAACGAGAAGTCGTCCTGATCTCCGGCTGCATTTGACATATTAAAAAAGTGGTCCAGAGTCTTGCTCACCATCAGGGTAAGTGGAAAATAAAGTTATATCATTCTGAGGGTGAACTATTCCTTTAATAACTGACAATCCACACTGAATTATAAGGTTATATGTTATCAAAGTTGGTAAAGAAATACTTCTGTGTAAGGTCGTTACTTTACTGTTGTCATATACACTGCCCGGCCAAAAAAAAAAAAGTCGCCTACAAAAAAAAGGTCAAACATTTAACATTTGGTTGGACCGCCTTTAGCTTTGATTGTGGCAGCATTCGCTGTGTTTCCAGAAGCTTCTGCAATGTCACCAGATTTATTTGCATCCTGTTGCATCAATTTCTCACCAAGATCTTGATGATGATTGTAGAGTCTGACCACAGCACATCCCAAAGATTCTCAATGGGGTTCAGGTCTGGACTCTGTGGGGGCCAATCCATGTGTGAAAATGATGTCTGATGATCCCTGAACCATCTTTCACAATCTGAGCCCGATAAATTCTGGCACGGTCATCTTGGAATATGGCCGTGCCATCAGGAAAGAAACATCCATTGATGGAATAACCTGGTCATTCAGTATATTCAGGTATCAGCTGACCTCATTATCTGAGCTCATACTGTTGCTGAACCTGGACCTGAGCAACTGCAGCAACCCCAGATCATCACACTGCCCCCACAGGCTCATACAGTAGCACTAGGCATGATGCTGCATCACTTCATCTGCCTTTCCGGCCACATTTCTTCCTGGAAGACGATGGTCCACTATCCTTCCAGTTTTTCATAATGCGTTTGACTGTTCTGAACCCAGTTTCAGTAGTTTCTGCATCTCTTTAGATGTTTTCATCTCTTGATGCCAATGATCTGACCCTTCTCAGACAGACTAACATCTTTTCCAAGACCACGGATGTGTCTTTCCACATGGTTGTTTAGGAAATGAGAAGCAACTCATTGCACCAGTTGGGGTTAAATAACTTGTTGCCAGCTGAAAGATAATCGCCCATGCAGTAATTATCCAATAGGAGGCTCGTACCTATTTGCTTAGTTAAATCCAGGTGGCGACACTTTTTTGGCCGGCCAGTGTATTTATGCCTTTTGGTATTGTTTTAAGGACTGTACAGATTTCGTAGCCTTCACATGTCCTGCAGATGAAACTAAAGGCTGCGGGACACCATCTACATGATCCGTTTGTGTTTCTGACTAAACTGTTTTTATTTTTTGATCCCACCGTTGCCCTGATCAGAGCAAAAAAGGTTATATTTCACAATATCTCCCAGATAAGTCATTAACTCTCAGCAACACCACAGCTGTCTCCTCGTCCGTTAGCATCATATAGCATAATAACGTTATGCTGCGCGTCATTTTAAGGTGCAGCTACGTACAGTATCATGTCAGATTAATGAGTGTTCACCAAAATTTACACCGTGTTTTTGTGTTGAAAATAAATAATCCAATGCTTTCTCTGCCATTGCAGCCTGTATTTCTTCCTCTGCTCTGTGTCCGGTATTCCTCCCAACACAAACATCATACCATCATCAGTGGACAAACTTGCCCAAATTAGTCTATAAAGGCTTGTAGTTGAAGTGACTATGTACACTACATTGTACAGTATATTAAAAACAATGTTAGGAATATAACAATAATGGCTTTGCTTTTCAATTACGTTCCACTGACACAGGTACATTACAAAGGTACTTAATTTTAGCCTTGCAAAGTTTGCAGATCACAAATGTCTTGTCCAGAGTTTTGTTAGAGCAGGGGTTGGCAACCCGCGGCTCCGGAGCCTCCATGGCATTTGAAAATTAATGACTATTCTATTAAAGTGTATTTTATTTTGGTTGGCTCACTTTAATAATGTGATTCTAAAAGACCAAGACAAATGTCCCCTTGTGAGACAATAAAGTTTCTTATCTTATTCTAAATTTGAGGATTATGATGATCCCTCTGAGGGATTCATGTACAGTTGTGCACTTTTCCCGAGTTCTCCGAGCACTGCAAATGCAGCACGTGAAATAAAATCCAACTCGACTATTAAACTAAAGACATAATTTATATTTTACCATTTTGCAAAGCAGCCCATTGAGTGACAGGTGCAACAAGCAGGTAACTGCAGTAAAATGGCGAGTAACTGTCCAGCATGTGATATGATGCGTCTCACACACCTTTACCCAGCCAGTGTTAATAACTGCACTTCATGCTCACGTGCCGCTATTGTGCAGCATAGCATGATACAGCCCTATTGAATCAGCAATCACGGAATTAAACATTAAAAATGGAATTAATTACAAACAAAGAATATCACTGAGTGTGGACGTGCCGCGGAGCGCTGAACTTTCCTCCTGGCGCACTATCCCACGAACGTCTCAGAGCGGAGGTCTCTGCTGTGCTTGGATTCAAGTGCAGTCAACTAAGGATCACAACATTGCGCTGTTGCTGCAGTTCTGGCATTTAAAGTGAATAATAAACGAGCAAAAGGTTATTTATCTACTGAAACCCTGTCATGCGCTGCGCTTTGATCACTTCTCCAGCAGGTAGGCCAACGATGGAGGAGAAAAGTGTCCGATGCACGGAGCATTCATGCTGCGTGGGCAGATTAATTTATTTTCACTGCTGACCAGATTATTTTGCGTAGCTATGTTCATATTTTCTGAAATAGTAATTTCATTTTTATACCGCTTACTGCACGCGCCAGTAAAAGGATGACGGCGCAGACGGGACAGCGTGTTTGGTTTGCTGCTGGTAGATTATTAAAGCTGCGTCTTTTTCCATCCTACATAAATACAACTAAAATTGACATATTTTTAGGGGGCCTTCAACCCGACGTCTTTTTTTTGTAAGTTTAAAATGTTTTTTTGCTGGATGCAGAAATGTAATTTCGTTTTCTTGTTTTTGTGTTAGATGCAACACATTTAACATTTAAGTTTTGTTTAATTTTAAATGTTAAAAGTCAGTTGGTGCTCCCAGTGTTTTCTTTATTGTAGGAAATTGTAGGTCTAAAAGGCTGTTTGGCTGGTACAGGTTGCTGACCGGCTTATATGAGACTTTAATTTTTGCGGCTTTTGACAGATTTTTTTTGTTTTTTTTGGTCCAATCTGGCTCTTTGAACATTTTGGGTTGCCGACCCCTGCCTTAGGACTATAGAGCTTGAGGAGTTGTCGTCACAGCGTGTGGCCCCGCCCCTCCGAACCGGCGTTCCGGCATGTTTCTTGTACGCTTACTGAGAGCTACGTTGGTCGTGACTGGAGATGCTGGGTAATAATGTTGAGTGAAGGACAGTGCCAGCTCTTCGCACAGTCAAGATGATCAAAAAAAAAAAAGACAAACAAGGGCGAGTTACGGTTTTTCAAGATCTCCGGTTTGAAAAAAGAAAAAGAAAAAAAAATCAGATTGTAAACTGCTGAAGTGACAGGGGGCGCCAAGTGGCTGACAGCTGCAGTCTGAAGGAAAGAGATTAGCAACATGCAGCATGCCGTGTGTTCTCCAGCTAGTGATCCTTTGTGACTGATAATTGTGGTATCCTTAAAAACTACTCCGTGATTCTGTCCTTGCAGATAGTTTTAATAATGAGGAATCAGTCAGTACGATGTGGCCGCTAGATCCTTCCCTCACACACGGCCGTGCTCAGCTGGGAGCAGTCATGTGGAACATGTCATCGTGTTTGCAGGAACCAGTAAACAATATTCCAGTCATACCAGTGTGCCTGTGAAGATGCTGCTTTGCTGTGAGAATGAATCGGACACTACGACCCTGGATAAGATCGTCCTTGTTTGCTGTGTATTTGCAAACGTAGCTTGCTAAATCGTTGTTGCCAAGACGAGCACTCAAGCTAACATGAGTTGATGAAAACTCCGGTTACTTTCTTTTATCTGTCATTTACTCGTGATGTTCGACACCACTGACATCTGCCTGTACAGCTTATTTTGGTCTTTCACAAATCAGACACACACTCATCACTGTTTTCTTTTTTATAAATAAATGATTGAAACCACGTTAAATATCGTCCTCCTTACATGTTTACTGACAGCTCACAAATGTTTTCTTAACTAGCAGCATAACAGTTAACTGTGTAAAAGACAGAATAACACTTCTCTAACATTAACAGAGCAAAATTACAAATATTACCACGTTACAAACTGATTGTGAAGACTAAATAATTCACAATGCATCAGCCGCATGTCTCCACGGAGGACGGAGGTAAGCGGTCCAGACTACTGTCCCACTCTGAGCCATTCAGCTCAGATGGGTCCAGTCCGGATATGTCCCCTAGTTTCTCCAAATAAGTCTTCTTTGTGCGAGACATTTAATTATTCTTGTACGGCTTTTCTCCTTTGCTCCTTTTCCCTCCAATGTAAAAACTCCCGTCAGCTCTCGTTTTGACAGTCAAACCTGTACAAACATCATGGCGGCGCGACTCCGCTTCGCTCAGAATTGTCACGTGACTCCTCAGGCTCTATAGATGTAACAATTTAGTTCATACAGCGCATTAAAGGGTTAAAACAAAAAACAATCCAGAGATTTTTAACTTCAGCCCAAACTACACTTCTCTGGCAATTTTTGTGGCATTTGCATGAATACAACCAAAGTTATCCACAAAAAAAAACCTCTTGAAGCATCAAAAAATGCGCTAAGGCCAAAGACTGTATATTACTGGACGTAGCTTCCGGTCTCTTCTGAATAGAGAAATGTGAAGCCAGGTGGGCGTGTCTTACCGTCGCCATCTTGCCGTGTCACGTACGTCGTCACTCCAGGAAAATCCTAAAATGGGCACAGCGCGGCCGCGGGGCAAATGATTGACAGCTGACGTACTGTGGGCTAAACGCTAACTGAGCTAACACGAAACTAAGAGGAGCTAACAAAGATAAGCCCCCTAAGCGGCATGGTTAAGGTAAGACATGCTTAGACTTGCAATTCGCTGACTAAAAACCGCTGTTGTGCGACTCTGTAACAAACTGAGACCTTATTAAGAGCAAAGAAGGAGCTAACTAGGAGCCTCCGGTCGGCAGGCGGAGCTTCAGGTCTGCCGCATGTCAATCATAAGGATACGCCCTTAATTATGTGTAATTTGAAGAATAAATAACATCTAAACGAATGAGTTATAAAAAAATTCACCCCCCTCACAGTTGACATGAAGGTAAACTTGACCTAATAAACCTAAAATGATTTTTTGAACCAGGCTGTAAACCTGTTTATTTCTGCTGTGAAGTTGGCGTTTTTAACATGGGAGTCTATGGGGATTTGCTCGCTCTTGGAGCCAGCCCCTAGCGGATGAAGGGAAGATTACAGAAAATGTCAATTTCCGGGTTGCATCACTGCTGGCCACCGGAGGTTGCCGCTTGGCTAAGGCAGTAGGAGGGTTAATCATCACTGGCCCTACTTTATTGCTGTGGAGATACTGGTACACTTCAGCACTCTTCATGTTTTCCATAGCCTCGCCATCACAATCCATGGCGTTGACACTTCTTTACCTCATCTTCCCTGTTATAGAGGAGGGAGGGGGCAACAATATTTTACCTCGTCTAACCCCTGATTTATTGTGCTCCCATCTCGCCATCATGTTTTAAAGGAGTGATGACATAGCAGTAAAAACTAGTTTATGTTGTTGGCATTACTGCATATGTCAAATCTCCAAAGTAAAAAAACGGCATTTTTTACAGCGGAGTATTGTTTTGAAACGCCAGACCTCACTTCCTCAGTAATACAGTTGGGTCCGGTGATGATATGGAGCTTTACCCGGAGACCACGTTGACTTCATTTTGATTGGCTACACCTTATTTGGCTATGACCTTATTTGGAGAATCTAGGGCCGTTTCTTCAATTCCTAGTTTGCGTACTACATACTCGTGTACTTGTGAGTACAGACTTGTGGGTATACTGGAAGTCTGCACTTGTGGAGTTCACAAGTAGACTCCGTCTACTTGATGGATTGAGACAACGCAAACTTGTGACATCACCACCAACTGTGCAGCAGTGAACAAGGGCTGCCTGTCAACATGAAAATAATATTATTCTATAGCTGTTTGTTATTTATTGTTGTGGAGATGTAGAGATGGTACTGAAACAAATAAAAAATTAAAATAACTGCCCAAAACAATTATAGCCTACAAAGTGGATGTTTTTGTTGTTGTTGTTTTTTTTTGTTTTTTTACCAATGTGTAAATTATATTTATTTCGAATACATAAGCACATTAATGCAAACGGAAAATCAGGTCATAATTATAAGGCCAAGAACAGGAAAGAAAGAAATAATCGCTCAGGTTTGGCTGTTGAAGTGGGAAGGAGGGAGGAGGAGGCTGTCAAACGCTGCGCGTGTGCAGGTGCATGCTGGGATTTATATCTGGCCAAGTACGCACGAGCCTCCTCTGATGCATGCTCGGTAAAATGGGCGGGAAAGTTTTCATCCGGGGATTTCCAGTGAACTTGCCGAGAAGCGAACTTTTTAATGGAACATGACTTTGACCGCGGGTGATGACGTTTCACGAGTCCACGAGCCCGCAAGTACGCAGATTGAGAAACGGCCTAGGTCAAGCTGCGGTCGGAGTTTGCTAAAGGCTAACTGCTAGCAACACGGGCAATTCAGACAGTGAGCTACATTTATCAGACAAGACGGCATTTAAAAATAAATAAACTTACAGGTAATGACAAGGTTGTGGCCCCCTCCGTCAGTGTTGCTGCAGAAGTTTGCTTTTAAATCAATTTGTTTGAAAATCCAGACCTGACTGCAGAGAAGTTACTACTAGCTCCATACACGAAGCTGAATCAGACAGGGAGGGGAGGGGGGAGCGGACGGTGCACAGACCGTTAGGAGGGGGGGGGCACTGTTTACTTGATAGTGTGCTCTTATTGGAGCAATTAAATTACATAGAATGATAGAACTACGTAGAATGATAAGCTGCTGTCTGATTCAACTGTTTCTGAGCAGAGAGACAAAGCTGACAGACCATAAACAGGAACTTTGATTCTCACTCTGACATTCACATGGCCTCATCAGTGCACAACAGATCATATTATACACCCAAAACCCCAGAAAAGTGAAATTTGATGTCATGGCACCTTTAAGTAAACCACCTAGACACAGGCTGATTAACTTTTTGAAATACAAGATCGTAGAAATGAAATGTTTATTCCTACGGTAATACCCGGGCTGAAAAGCTACTTCCGCTCAGAAGCGGATGTTTTGCCCATAATTTTTGACCACGCCCACAACCCGGAAGTAGCGCCAGTAAAGTCGTGGATAAGTTATTAGTATATTCGACATGTGAGGTGAGAATGTTTTCAGATGATGTTCTGATGTTAAATAAAGTGATGGAGAGAAAAAATGTTTTTCTGGCACTTATCAAGATTTCCCCGGTAATCTGATTAATCGAGTCGAGACACCATCCGATTCATCGATAATCCAAATTATCGTGGTTGCAGCCCTACCTGGAGAAGCAGCAGCAGTCCCTCAGACACACTCTGCAGTGTTCAGTCTCTGAAAACATGGTGGACGGCAGCGAAGGCGCCGCACGGACAGTCTGGAGATTCTTTCCCCTCTAAAAGAATGGAACCTGAAATCTGGATGTATTTTGGATTTTTAGAGGTTTCTGAGATGTTGCTCTGTTTAATATGGTAGTGTGGCTTTTATATGCACATTTTATTTCTGCTAAGGTGCGTGAATCCGGGAAAGTTTCTTTTCTGGGCCAGTTCTTCTGAAATCTGTAAGACTACATGAAGTCTTGAGCTCTAAATGTAAAGAAACGTATTCTTGCTTCTTATCTACAATTTGCACAAAGTGCAGTTTCCTCCTCTGGCCATAAAATGCATCTTTGATGCACATACCTGTTGCACATACATACCTGTTGCAGGTGGATATAATCCTTCAACTTTCAGTAAACAAGCTTACAGCTCACACGCACAATTAATCTTTTATTTATCTTTTGTTAAATCCATGACAAAGTTATTTCAAAGCACTTATATTTACAATTAATCAACACATGATTAACAACTATTAAGCAGAAATACGAGAGCATTAAATAAGGTTGAACATTCAATAAGAAACAAAAATATCAGGATGAACTTAAGTTCCTTTTAGTAGATTTTCTCACTCGTGGTATTGGGTTGCCGTGGCCATCTGTATCATAAAGCAGCAAAAAGTGGTGGATTGACAGATCTGTAAGCAGTTCTGTTTGTGTTTATGTAAAGGTCATCTTTCAGCTGCTCCAGGTGAGTCTAAACCCTGACGGCAGGGTGGGCTGCTGGGCCTGGAAAACGATGAAGACGTGGTGAGAGGACGCTGTAAACGGTGCGATGTTGGTTTCCTAAAACACAGACAGGAAAGCCTCGTAACAGACATGTACAGTACATAAGAACAGTGGTTGTCTTTACTCGCTCGTAAAGACAAACTCACTTTGGTTGAATAAAAAGTGCCAAAGTTAAAGGATTTTCATTCAATATTCCTTTTCCCAAACCGATGTTATCGTGTAAACGTTGAATCAGGAAATTGTCAGGTTGTGTTCTTGCAGCTCTGACTAGACGTGAATGTGCATCGAGTGATGTTTCCTCGCTTTGGTAGATGATGGCAAACAAACAAATTCACTGGACAGCAGAAGAGTTTGTTTTTAAATCAAACTCTGTCTCTGCACCTCCTTCTCTCCGTTGTCGGCAGTAGGAGCGCATGAGCCTCCGCTGCTGCAGAAACCTCAACTGTGACCTTCAGTTTTTAGACCTCCGTCTTTTATAAATCACGTGGTGTAAACATCACTCTGCGTATGTCAGACAGGATCATTCTGGCTAGATGTTAGTGCACGTACACACCAGATCAAAATAAATTAGTTCCCATGGAAACAGCTGCCCTGAAATCTTATTTCGGAATGATTTCAATCCAAAGGAGAGAAAAGCAGGGATCTCGCAGGTTTCATCAAGTTAAATTTAAGACCCTTTAGAGGCATATGCCCCCTGGGGGAAACTGAGCCTCCCCCGCAGTCCCCTGAGTTGGGCAAGTGGGCAGAAGCGTTTTCTAACCGACCCAGTCATTCTCTGAATCTGGCAGCACTGACTGTAGGCTTAGCTTAGCATAGTTACTGTAATCTGGCTCCAACTAGCACCACTTGGTGAAAGTGAACTAATTAACTCGAGATTTTTTTTCCAATTATGTTTCGTGACCTGCACATTCTGATCAAGTACAAACGAGAAGCTGATTTCACATCAAAGGACTGACTAGGCGGTGTTTAATAGGGGACTATATGCCGCGGAAGTACAGGCCAATCACAGGGAAGCACCGCGGATAGTAGCAAAGGCAGCACGCATGCGCAGCATCTCCAACTTCTGTAAGCATGGTTGCCGCTGGATGCTGCGCATGCGCGCTGCCTTTGCCACTATCCGCGGTGCTTCCCTGTGATTGACCTGTACTTCTGCGGCATATAGTTCCCCTATTGAATGCCGCCTCGTCAGTCCTTTGATGTGAAATCGACATCTCTTTTGTATTCGATCAGAATGTGCGGGTCATGAGAAATAATTGGAAAAATCTTGTAATTTGCATCACAAATTACACATTACATTTTTAAGAACTAGTTTCTCACCAGCAGCGGAATGATACGTTGCTTTCAAGTGGTAAGACAGGAGAGTGATGCGATTCAGAACAAACAGAAGCGCCACAGTCTTCACACATTTTCAACAGCTTGTTAGTTTACAGAATTAAGAACAGTAACAAGCAACATGGTTTATAAGTGTTCATTTTTACAGTAGTCGCTGCTGGAATCAAATTCCTTCATACACTGAACAGCAGATGTACCCCTGACAACAGGGGTAGCAGCAACAACTAGGTCGCCATATAATATGGACAAGCGCAAACATCAGGGAACTTCTGAGACATTTGTTACATCCGGGAAAACAATGACGCTAATGCGTAAATCTAATCAGTCTAATTTAGCGTAAGTCATTATCAATATTTTCCTTTAAATATGTGTTGCTATTGGTCACTATAAACATATTCCATAGACCAGAACAGATCCTTTTTCAAGCTACAGAAAAGACAAACTCAGAATTTACATGCTAACTGGTTGGCGGTATTTCCCATGGTCTGATGAGCCTCCTGACTAGTATGTTAAAGAAATGACTGTTATACTGTAGTAACAGATAGTATTCGTTATATAATAAGTCATGCTAACTTAGCTGCTGATGAAACCAGATAGATCACAAGAGTGGGAAACTGAACGTCCGTTCTGGTGGCATCTTGTTCTGAGTCAATCTGTCATTTACTCTGAGGAATACAGTTTATGAAGATAACTTGAGTTTTCTTGCCTGTAGTCATCATGAGAGTTGTAGTTTAATCAGAAGTACCAACATTTGTAGCTGTCCAAGCCTCTCAGAAGGGTTGACATAACCAATTTGGGATTGTTGTGTTTTATTCAGCATATTCTATGTAGCAAACACTTCTCAGAAATTAAGAAGTAAAAAATAAATTAAGATTTATCCAAATCAGATTTGAGACCTCGGATGAAAATCTGGCCACTTTTAAAATCTTTAATTTAAAGTTTTGAATTTTAGACATTTTTTGACTTTTTAAGACCCTGCAGGAACCCTGAAAAAGTCTCCATGTAAATGTGGCTTCTGTCACGGGTGGTCACAAAGCACTGAATCATGTTTGCATTCATAAGCTGATGTCTTCATTGACTGCTGGGAGTAATGTTAGTGGTTAATAAAAAAAAAAATAAAAAAATATTTTTTTAAAAAAAATAAAATATTTTTTTAAAAAATTAATATTTTTTTTATAATAAACAATTAAATTATTTTTACATCTTTTTTTTTTTTTTTTTTTTTAATATAATTATTATACATTTTTTTTTTTTTAAATTTATTTTTTTTTTATTTTTTTTTTTTTCTTTTTTTTTTTCTAATTTTCTTTTAATTTTTTTTTATCCCACAAACACCTATATTTTTTTAAAAAAAAAACCCCCCAAAAAAAAATAAAAAAAAAAAATAAAAAAAAAATAAAATTTTTAAAAAAAAAAAATTATAAAAATTAAAAATTTTCAAAAAAAAAAAAAAAATATTTATTTTAAAAAAAAAAGAGTAAAACGAAATAAAAAATAAAAATAATTAAAAATCCCAAACTATTATAACCTTTTAGTGAAGAAAGAAGCTTCAGTGAGCAATGACACCCCCTGAAAGATACTCAGGAGGTGAGATTTCAAGAAGAAATCATCCAGGATTAAATTTTACACGGCTTCACTCATTTTGACCTGTTAGTTGTTGACTATTGGTCTAATTTACTTTCCTGGTCATGAAATCACTTAATAAAACCCGTCAGAGACGAGTCACATCTTGAGTTACGTACCAGTCCACAGTAAGGTCCAACAGGTGGGGAGGAGGTGTCGGGGCCATCGTACAGCTTCAGGAAGTTGTTCTGACAGTCTCCCGGGTCATCAATGCTGAACTGGGCAAAGGTGACGGTCACCACCCGGCCTCTGGGTGCCTTGATGCTCCACTCACAGTGGCTCATGTTAGGATAGCTTCCTGGGTAGTTGGGGCTTGCCAGTGAGCCGTGGCCACCGAACAGAGTACCACCACAACCTAAACGTGCACGAGGGACACAGAAAGTAAACATCTGGTCTTCTTAGGAAACACCAGCACACACATCAAAGCATCTTTAAATTTCGTGATGATGTCACACTCCGAGGAAATACGGGGTTAAATGGATATGAGTTTGGATTTAAAACCATCTGGATTGTTGATGGAAAGCTGGTTTAACACAACGTTTATTCTCACCGTGAGGAGAAGATGTCCACGTGGCGTCAAAGCCGTCTCTGGCGTTGGAAAAGTCACTCTTGAAGCGGATGTAGAGCTGGTTGGATAGCGGGAAGATGGGGTTGGGCAGAACGCTGCCACAGAAGCGACCAATCAGAGGAGAGTCTGCTGTACTCCCATTACGGATCTGAGTAACACATACACATATCATTAGTATTTACCAATACAGGTACTACCCAAAATATTAGAATATCCTGAAAAAGTTAATGTATTTCTATAATTCAACTTAAAGGTGCAATTTACATATTGTTTACACAAATAATATGCAAATCAGTATATTTCAAGCCTTTATGTGTTTGGATGTTGCTGATTAGAAGTTGCAGCTTAAGAAAACCTCAAATTCAACAACTCAAAAAATTAGAATACTGTGAAAAGCTCCAGTATTGTAGCTCAGAGTGTGAAAATCTAATCAGGTAAGTAATCCAAAACACCTCCATAAGTGCCCTGAGCCTTTAAAAAAGTCCTTGTCTTGGTTTAGAAGAATTCACAATCATGGGGAAGATGCTGATCTGACCGTTGTGCAGAAAACCATCATTGACTCCCTGCACAAGGTGGGAAAGACACAAAAAGTGATAGCAAAAGGAAGTGTGGAAGAAAACGGTGTAGAAGCCGGAGGGCTGACAGCAGCCTGGAGAAGATGGTCAGTAAAGGGCCATTCAAAAGTGTGGAGGACTTCATAAGGAATGGACCTGTGCTTGCTTCAGTGGACCAGCTGTATGAGGATGCAGACTTCATCTTCCAGCAGGACTTGGTACCTGCCCACACTGCCAAAACTATAAAATCCTGGTTCAACAACCATGGATCACCATGCTGGATTGGCCCACAAACTCACCTGACCTGAACCGCATTGAAAACATGTGGGGCATCGTCAAGAGAAAGCTGAACGGAAAGAAACCAAACAATAAAGAAGAGCTCAAGGCTGTGATGGAAGCATGTTTGTCTTCCATAACACCTGAGATATGCCAGAAGCTGGTAGCATCCATCCCACGCCGGGTTAAGGCAGTCATTCAAGCAAAAGGGCCCAAACCAAGTATTAAGTACAGATGCAAGATTTTACATTAGGAGGCCTGACTTATTTGTATTTAAAGTCGTTTTTAAATTGATTTCATGCAATATTCCAATTTTTTTTGAGTTTTAGAATTTGAGGTTTTCTTAAGCTGCAAGTCCTAATCAGCAACATTCAAACAAATAAAAGCTTGAAATATATTGATTTGCATATTATTTTTCTAAAAAATATTTAATTTGCACCTTTTAAGTTGAATTATAGAAATACATTAACTTTTTCACAATATTCAAATTTTTTAGTTAGTACCTGTAATTATGTTGTGGATAATTTGATTTTATTTATTTCAGATCCCCATAGCTGTGGCAATGCCAAAGCTATTCTTCCTGGGGTCCGTACAAGATCTTTGCAATGTGTCAATGCATTATGCATTACCCACAGTATTATCCACGTTTATATAAGAAGAAGGTATCGATGATAAAGAATTTAGTGTTTGGTGGATTATTTCTCTCCTTTACCACTTGGTGTTGGATGATACAAACTTTAGTATACACCTTTACAACCAGGTAGAACTTGGAGGGATGGTGCTTCTATCAACAGTAGAATATTACAGGGAATTTTGGTACATTTATATGGGTCACTATTTTGGGCATGGGTGTGTTACAGTAGCTCCTCTTCACCAGTCCTACCAGGTTGTAAAGGTAACTAACCAGGCTTTTCACCATGTAAAATAAACACCAGCTGGGATTATTAAAGGGGAGAAATAATCCATCAAACACAAAGTTCCTTAATTTTTGTGCAAAGTTATTGAGGGGATACAGTAGACTATTAATTCACCCTCGTAATGTGTTTTCACACCTACCTCGAGATAGTCAAAGTTACAGCTGCTGTGGCTTTCTAGATCAAACTGGTTAAAGAAGAAGGAAATGTAGCTGTTCTGTGGAGCCTTCAGGATGATGGTGCAGTCCATGTTGTGGGGGTAGATGTCAGGCCAGCCTGGACTCTTCAGGTAGCCATACTCCTGTTCATAGGTTCGGCTACAGCCTGGAGACCACCAAAACCTTCATTAGGCCACTGATCAGAGACCAAGTGCAGTTATCGTCACCATCCACACTTTTTATAACAAACTGTTTTTTTTAAAGAGACACGATTTATTAACAAAATAAGACTAGGGTTTGAACTTTTTTTTTAAGTAATTACACAAAATTAGGTCATGTTGTTCCCATGCCCCACGGATAAAAAAACAAACAAACAAACAAACAAAAAATGCATTCTGTGGGTTCACCACCAAACGCCGCCTGTAATTGGTTAATTTTATTGACAGCTGTTTCATTTACAAAGTGATATTTCTGCATTTCCTGATTTCAGGGCGCCTTTTAAGATCTGGTTAGCCACAGCAGATGGAAACTAGCCTCTTGACTGAATCTGGCGTATTTAGAAGTTTTTCTTTGTTTTTTAAATGCTCTGGCCCTATCAAATAAACAAATGAAATTAGGAGGAATATTGGCCGATATTGGGTCGATATCGGACCGATATCAATATTCACTTTTAAAGCAAATATCAGCCAATACTGATATCGGCCCGATAATATTATGTATCACTAGCTCAGATATTAGCAGCCAGTAACTCATTTATTTGGATTACTTTCCATCCATCCATGTACCTTAACCTTTTTTTTAAAGAGTGATGACAGCAGTTTTAAAACTATTTCATGTAGCTGATATTTCTGCATATGTCAATTCTCCAAAGAAAAAAAAGGTCACTTTTTTCAGGTGGGTTGGTGTTTTGGCATGCCATGCAAGCAATAATATGATCTGCCTGGAGACCAAGTTAACCTAAATTTTGATTGGCTACAACTTTATTCGGTTATAACCTTCATAGAGAAACTAGGTCACTTCAGACAGTAAACTATGTTTATCAGAAAAAACAGCATTTAGAAAATAAATAAACTTGCAGGTAATGACAACGTTGTGGTTGCCTCATTTTGTGTTGCTAAAGAATTTTTTTTTTTTATAATCTATTTATTCAAAAACCCTGAGCTGAATTCACTCATTATCAGGAGTCAAACTAGCTTGACTCACGCAGTTGTATCAGCTGGTGGGGGGTGGGGCTGCTTGATAGTGTGCTCTAATTGAAGAACATGAAGTATGTATAAAAATAACCTACATAGAAACATGACCTGCTGTCTGATTCAACTGTCTCTGAATAAATAAGCAAAGCTGACTGTCCATGAACAGGGACTTTAATTCTCACTCTGACATCCGCATGGTCTCATCAGTCACAACAGATCATATTACACCCCCAAAACCCCAGAAAAGGGACATTTGTTGTCATGTCACCTTTAAGAAAAAAGTTTGGAGGATGTTTTAGTCCATATTTCTCTTTGCCAGAAGTGGAACTTGGAGACTTACTGGCGACTTGATATGTGAAACTGAGTCCATTTCCTGTCATGAAGACATCAGATTTGAAGTGTGCAAGGATTGTTCTGCCATAGCTATAAAAGTCTGGTGGATGACCATCCGATGCACAGAACTTATAAGACTGCCCGTAGTCTCCCTGGAAACACAACAAGCATATTAGAATGAAAATCACAATCAGCTGCTGTTCGGCAAACTGCTGCAGATGTGTGGTTTGGACCGGAGGCAGGTCCACCACAACCCTACCAGCTTTAGTCGTGCAGCTAGTTTAGGTCCCCTCGATGTCAGTTTCACTCAAATGTTAAGAAAACAAATGCTTAGACAAAAGAGCCACGATGGACTGAATTTGATTGGAGAAAATATTCATCCAAGCATGAAAGTGGGATGGGAGGGGAAGGCTCATTGAAACATGACACATAAAGGCTCCTGTTCCAAGCAGCTGGGTTTGGTATGGTCCAGCGTGCCTGAGGCAGATACACATGGTCCTGTGTTGTGTTAACACCTCCAATGACCACTGTTGCAAGTATAACTGCAGCTTTCCCAGTTTAAAATGATAAAATTTACATAATATGCACCAAACGTGACCGGTCAAAAGCACCAAAACCAAGGCATCTGGTACCTGGTGTGATGTTCTGTACAAAACCTCCTCATGACCATCGCTGCCTCTTATCCATCTCCATATACAGTTGTCCTCCAAATGATTCATACAATCCAATTAAAGAAAAGGCTAAATCTACAATAGTAATTCAAATAACAAGAAGCTAAACAAACTAATAATAGATAAAAAATGAAAAAATATATAATTTAGTGGATTTAATTATTGCTTTTTGATTGTGGTTGAAAATAATGGTTGAAACAAAAAAAAAAACAAAACTGTCCCAGACACATTATATCACTTTTCCATTGAACAGTGGACCAGAATACCTGTCAACAGGTTTAAGTATTTTTGAACATTAGAGAAAACACCTGATTGCAGTAATTGCCTTCAAGTGTTGCTCAACAAAATTTTAGCTTCGGAGCCCCATCATACTTGTTTACTTGTTTGTTTTTAACATTTTTCTTTAACCACTTTTCAAAATCAATGCCATCATTTTTATATAATTTTTATTTATTATTACCTTTGTCAATTAAAACTTATTTCACCAATAGCTGATTTTTTTCCCTCCTTTAATTGGAGGGTATGAATAACTTTGAGGACGACTGTAAATGTGAACTCACCAAAGGCCAGTCCTTCATCTCCAGGTAGTTGGTGGAGCAACTCTGGTTGGGCTGGAGGACGAAGGTCTGGACTGAAATTTTGATGGTTTCCTGGGCAGGTGCGTCCAGGATCCAGCGACAGTTGGTGTAGGGAGGATAGACACTGGGGAAGGAAGGTGAGGTCAGCGTCTGTGCGGTCGTTGTGGCATTCAGGGTCCCTCCGCAAACCACTGAAAAAGGACAGAGATGGATACGACTCAGAAATGCCCAAGAATAAACACAGAGAGCAGTTCTCTGGAATCATCCGTATTTATATCCAAGGGGGGATATTGAATATAATACATACTGTATATAATATATACTGTGTCATCCACACAGCTTTTCTGTAAACAGTGTGAGTAGGAGCTTACTTGGCAGTGCTCGGTAGGTAGCATTGAAGCCTCTCCTTTGAACGGAGCTATCAGTGACGAAATGAACCGTCAGGAAGTTTCCACTCGACACAAAATGACCCGGGATGGACACCCCACAAAATGTTCCAGCCAGGGGGAAGTTCATGCTGTCACCATCATAGATCTGACAGGAATTACACACATATTTAAGACATTAACAGAAAATAAGGTTTGTTCTCTTGTGTTAAGGAAGCAGAACGTGTAAATATTCATTAAAATTTGTGTAACTTCACCTTGACATAGTCGTAGTAGCAGGTAGAGGAGCTCTCAAGCTCAAAAGAGCTGAAGGTCAGATTGATCACCCTGTTCACTGGCATCTCAATGGTCCATACACAGTCCATGCTGGGCTCATACTGTCCATCCAGGTTTGGATCTGGTGACCCAAACATGCCCATAGGCATGGAGAGGTAGCCACCACATCCCTGTGCTGGACCTGCAGGTAAGTCAGAGACAAACCACCACCTCTTAAATCAGAAAACTCAGTCGTGGATTGTTGTACAGGAGCTGTATACAGATAAGCATCACCCAAAGGAAAATAACGTCTGCCGGTCCTTCCTTCTCATCTGACATCATACCGAGTGTTTCGTGGTAAGTAGCTCTCCAGCCAATCCCATTCACCGAGGCGTCAGTCCTGAATACGATGAATAACTGGTTGGTGGTGGAGCGCAGGTTAGGTGGGAGTGCTGTCCCACAGAATTTTCCCAGTAAGGGCGCCAAGGTGTCTGGTCCATCATAAACAGCAACGTAGTCATAGTAACAGGAAGAGGATGCCTCCAGATGGAAGGTGTTGAACCTGTGGACAGAAAGACGACAGCGGACCGTTGCTTAAAGGTTCAGAAGTCAGTTTTGAGTTTCTTACCTTTGAGCTACAGGAAGATCCAGACTGAGAGTCAGTATACAGAGTTACAGGGACTAGAGGCAGGAATTGTGAAAGAATTAACATGCATGTCCAGTTTTTTAATACTAATGGTTGATGAAGGTTAAAAACCAAACAGAACGTTTCCACCCACGTCTCTCTGCGTCGCCTTGAACAGGCTGTGTGCTGCATAATGCGCTGTGATTCAGTGGCCGAATTTTCCGCGCTGTCCTGCGGACGTGACGTCAATTGAATCTGCATACATGTCCCCGACAGTTTTGATACAGGAAGGAGACGTCGCGATTGATTCAAACACTGTAAGGGATAGTTATGGATTCTTCTGCCATCAGTAAACGATCCAGTTCAACTGAAAGACACTAAAAAGTGGCGCTACGAAGTAAAAGACTATCAGCGTAGTAAACAACTTTATAGCTTCAGTTTGTGCACGCTCCCATGCAGCAGGTAACAGCAGCCACCAGCCAAGCCTGGTGGCTGCTGTTACCCGCAGCGCCAGTCACATCACCCGCCAGTCTCATTTCATTTCTTAATCCTGCCCCTGGTTCCTTTAAAAATCACAGGAGGATCCTGAATATTACACAACTTAACTCTGGCTCAGGAACAAGGCCACACCTCCTTTAATAACCTTCTTGTATCCAGTTGACCCACTCAGGACCTCTCTTCTCTGCATTTTCCTTGATTTAACCACCTAACAAGATCTCTAGACTGGATCTAAGAGTGTGGGTGAATTACAACCCCCCTCTTAGCAATTCTGGTTCAGACTGAGGGGGAGGGGGAAGTGGTAGGGCTATCTGGGCCTCGTAACAGACATTTTCCAGGGGCACATCAAAAAATGAGTGGTACATTACCCACAATTTTATGCGAAATACGGGCAAAATGGTAAAGAAATCGTCAGCGGCAGCCAGAGAAACACATAAATGTGAGTGTTTTTGTTTAAATAAAGTAGGAAATTTGCTATTTTAAGGTCACTTTAATGTATTACAGACAGTTTTATTAGAAATGTGAAAAAAACGCCAGTTTCATAACGTTACATGTATCTGCTCATGTCTGTAATGTAACGTCGATGTTGAGGATGAGTCAAAGGCGTCTTTTCTTCAGGGTTCCCGCGGGGTCTTAAAAGTCTTCAATTGATAAATCTGCATTTAATACCTTAAAAAGTCCTTAAATTTGACAGTTGTGGTCTTAAATTTCATCTGGTAGGTCTTAAATTCTTACGCTCCAAACGATTTCCATCATATAGAAAAATGAGTAAAAAACAACAACAAAAAAACCCAACAGATCCACGGGTTTTTTTATCTCGACAGAACCTTTATATTAGCCAATCAGGAAGAGATCAGGGCGGGTCTTTGCACAGCCGTCGCCTGTCAGCCAGAGGTTTGCGTGTTTGTGTAAACATCTTCAGATTATCTTCTAAGATAATTTCAAACTAGATACCAATGATAGACGTGATAGTAGGTAATGATTTTGTAGGTAATGATGAAATTTTGTTGCTCTATCTTTTTTGACAATACCTTTGAAAATGTGGAAGGATCTGTGTTTTTACCAGTGTGGCTGTGAAATAGGCATTAAGTTTTGTTCCAGGTGGTCTTACAAAGGTCTTAAAGAGTCTTAAATTTAACTCGTTAAAATGTGTAGGAACCCTTTTCCATTGTTTTGACATTTTTTGGCACATAACCTAAAAGATAATCTGATCACTCTGGAAAGGGAGATCATTGCTGCTGCAGACGGCTTTTTCTTTTCTTTTTCTTAATTTTTTTACAAATCTTTATTGACAATTCAATGCTGTAGACAGCATTGCGAACTCTTCCGGAAACACTATTGGTGAATGAGGGGTGCTACGGATTGAATCTGAGTTTCAAGTGCTGGGGCCAAGTGGTGGGGCTTGGGGTAGCGATGAAATAGGAATTGGGCCTTACTTGAGATCCACCACTCGGTCTGGCCGAACCATTATATGGTAGGTACAGTTGATGTTGTGATGATAGTTGGTCATGGAGAGTCCTGCACTGCTCACTGTCCCCGCAGTGCTGTTAAAGAAACCACCACATGCTGTAGACACACACACACACACACACAGTGTAAATATATGCAGTGTACGGTAATACGACTACATCATAAATTTACTACAGTATGGTCTTTGAAAACACACGACTAAACTGTAGCTATGGTACTGTTTAGTGAGTATTACGGTCACATTAATTCAGAAAAACATTCTTACAGACTAGGATAAAGTTGTAATATTACAAGGAAAGTCTAATTTTACGAGAAAAATTAGTAAATTTCAGAGAATAAAGTCATAATTTCATGAAAATAAAGTGTTGATGTTTTCAAGATTGCCAAAAAAACCTAACAAGAAAACGTGGAAGCGGCTGGTGTTGTGTAAAGATGAGTACACGCCACCTACTGGTGAGTGGCAGTCACTGCAATCTTTGAGAGGGGGTGCTTTTCACGGCAGGGGTGTGTTTTTCAGCACAACACCAGTTCCAGCCAGTTCCCCCTCCACAAAAGCAGATATGTCCTCCAAGCATGTCTGTTTCTTTCCGCTGAATAGATTCATTTTCTTGCAGATTCTTTTCAAAGTCCTGACACAAATGCCAACGTGGTGCTGATGTGCCAAGAGACTGAGGATCTAATGGTTTGTAAAACCTTTGCTGAAGTACATCTGCACCAAATCCTCCCCCACCCTCATTTTTATCAACTTTCCTCAGCTAGATTTAAAATTGCAACTTCATTCTTGTAAATTACGAATTCTCATAAATTTACTACTTTATTCTCGTAAAATTGCGACTTTATTCTTGTGAATTACAAACTTTGTCATAAAACTACGACTTCTTTTTTGTAAATTACAACTTTATTCTTGTCAATTACGACTTCATTTTAAATGATAAATTTACGACTTTATTCTCATCAAATGATTACTTTATTGTCTTAAAATTACAACTTTTTTCTCAAAGAAAAATTTAATTATTTCTATTTTTTTAAGCCACAAAATGAAAACTCAGTCTGCCAAGTTCAGTGACTGATCTTATTAAATGAGGCTGTGTGGTGTCACCAGAGAGTAACAGGAAAGACTGCCTGTAGTTCATAAAGCTACAGTCATCCTCAAAATTATTCACACCCTCCAAGTACAGAAAAAAGCTAAACTCACAATAGTAATTCACATAACAAGAAACTAATAATAAATAAGAATTTTAAACATATATTTTAGTGGAATAAATTATTTCTTTTTGGATTGTGGTTGAAAATAGTTATCGAAAAAGACAAATGAACAAAACTGTTCCGGACACATTAGAGCACTTTCCCAATAAACAGTAGTTTCGTAACGTTACGTGCATCTGCTCATTTCTGTAACATAAGGTTAAGCTTGGGTCCAAGCTTCTTTTCCTTTCATTTTTACGTTTTTCAGCCCAAAACCGAAAAAAAGTAATCCAATCGCCCAGAAAAGGGAGATTATTATTTGCAGACGAATATTTTTTTAAATATTTATTGACAATTCAATGCTGCAAACAGCATTGTGAACTCTTCCAGAAACAACCGTAATGTCAGTTTACTGCGCCACAGACGACTATTGGTGACACATCAAGATTTTGAAGGGTTGTCCCATTTTTTCGGGGAACAATTCAATCGGTAGAACTTGAAACCCCATTTCAAGTGCAAGTGCTAAGGGGAGGAGCAAGGGGTAGAGGTAGGGATGAAAATAGGAATTGGAATTGGGCATATGTGTCTTATATTGCTTGAACTGTTACATCCAGATATGCCTTTGACAATTAACACAGGTACATTTGTGGCTAATCAAAGACAGCGTAATGTCCTCGATTAGCCACATATATAATCATTCTGCACATAAACACACCACTCATATTAAGACTGTGGATCTTTTTATATGCGGTTTGCAGGGATAAACCTTACACCAGTTTATCTGGTATAAAAGCAGATCTCTTTGGTTGCTATGGAATAACACGCTAGCATCACTCCCAGCCTCTCCCTTTAAGTCAGGGGTGTCCATTTCAAGTCCTTAAGGGCCACTATCCTGCAAGTTTTTAAACCTTACCCTGCTCCAACGCGCCTGATTCAAATGAGCATTTAGATTTGTGCAGAACTTGACAAGCTGTTAGTGGTTTATTTGACTCTGGATCTGATTCTGCTACCATCTGAACATGATGGTTGATATATTGAAACCAAATCTGGAGGGGGGGTTGAAGATTCAGAAGTAGAAGTCTCACAAGTGCTCATGAGTTTTAAATGTTCAGATTCCTCTTTAATTATCTATTCTTTCATTTTCCTTTCATTACTTACGGATGGCCCTGTATTCTGCCATGAAGCCGCGGTAGTTGACCACAGAGTCTGAGTAGAAATGAAGTCGCATGGGACCAAAGGTGGAAAAGGGCCCGGGGATGTTGGTACCACACACTGTGGCAATCAGAGCTCCACCGGTCGCCTGGTTGTAGATCTTCACACCATCGTAGCTACAGGTGGAATGTGCTGAGAAAAAAAGGTTTTCTTCAGACACATTTTCCATGAGAGTAGAGACTTGTTAATCTTCATCCACACTGCCGATACAAGCATTTACCTTCTACTTGGAAGACCTTGAAGGTGAGGACGATCACAGTCTGCAGTCCAGCATCGATAATGTAGTTACAGTTGGAGCTGTCCGGGTAGTTCTCCGGGTAGTTTGGCGAAACAACCCGACCAGTAGGAGCTGAGAAGTTGGCACCGCACCCTGATAAATAGAGGAGGAGAAACTTGTGTTTTCTGGTGGGACACTGGTTGTGTCTTATAAAAACTAATAGATACCAGGGTGGGTCCTCAGGTTATAAAAAACTTAAGATACGTACATCACAACACATTTACAGAAAAAAAAAGTCTGAATATGGTGAAGCGCTAAGAGGAAGAGGTGACGTTCGCCAGATCCCGACTGTATACAGGTTGTGTCAGAGACCTGCAGGAACTCACCCAGTGCAAATCAGCTGACTGACGCATTATCAGGAAAAATGAACTTTTGTAGATTTAAGCGGTACAAAGAGACCAACATGTTAACTCGTGGCTCTAAATGAAGCATCATACAATGAAAAAATGGCTTTAATGCACAAACTGAAGTGTAGAGTTGGATAGATTTCAAACAGGGAACTAAAATAAAGTCCAGATGAAGCAGTCATGTGGCATGGTGTGTTCATGGTTTCACATCAATGTCCATACTCGGTAGCCGATCACATGGCAGACGCAGAGACAAACGAGCACTCACACTCCCTCCCTTCTGTTAGTGGGGCAATGGATCAATGAACTCACGGTTTGGATCAGATCGCGGTTTTTGAGTCATGGATCGGATCAATATTTGGATCAGCAAAAAGAGAATAAGACGAGACAAATTAAAAGGCGTTGTTTCGGCATTTCAGAAAGCAGAGACCGCTAGCAAGTTTTTGAATAATGCACATGCGCAAGACAAACCTGCCGGATTGACAGCTCCCTTCCCCAACAACAGAATGTGTAGGAGCCACTCGTTTAGCAGACAGCAGCTACAGATTCTCCATCATGTCACAAACGCAAGTAAAACAGATGTCCTTGTCTGAACGTTGCTAACTGCTAGCAGAATAATTGCTAGTGACTTGGAGTAAGCATCAGACGAGTGTACGCAGCTTCCAGGACACAGTATTACAGGCACCAATCAATCACTCTCATCGATCAGGCTCACCTATTACCCAGTGAATTGACCATCACTCACTCTTACTATGCACTCTCAAAAATAGAGGTATGAGACAGGAACATTTCTGTACCTGTAGGTACATTTTTTTACAAATGTTCTCTCAAAAGTACAATATTGGTCTTTATGAGGCCAGAAGTACCTATATACTATGATAAAGGGTCCAAAGTAATAAAAAGTACAAATTTGTACCATTTCAACCCTAAGGGTACCTGCAGCATTGAAAAATGTGCGTAGCTTGTACAATAACTATAAATAGCAGTCCTTCTAAACCAGGGTTTCCCAACCCTGGTCCTCAGGGACCCCACCCCTGCTGGTTTTCCAGATATTCCTACTTCAACACACCTGACTCAGATGAATGGCTTGTTGGCAGCTTGCAAAGAAGTTGATGAGCAGTTTAGTTGATCTGAATCAGGTGTGGTGGAGTTGGAAACCTGGAATACATGCAGGGCAGGGGTCCCTGAGGACCAGGGTTGGGAAACCCTGCTCTAAACAGTAGTATAATTATAGTTATTATATTATCATTTTCATGATAATCATAGAAATCATAGTAATAATTATATGTATGTGTTTGGCCTAATATTTGTATAATAATTATTCATTTATAATTAGCATCTTTGATTGTTGTCATAATCTCTATTTTATTGACTTTTATTCATAATTTTATGTTGTAATTTATGAACTCATACAGCTTGATAAGGTACAAAAATGGACCAGGAGCGAAGGTACAGAAATGTCTTTCAAAAAGGAACACCCCTAGCAACAAGCTTTCTACCCGCATCATGTCGGATTTGGTAAAGAAACGCAAGGAAACATTACTGGAGGAAGAGAGGAAAACAAAAGAGGGAAGGGACAGAACAAGAGTCAAGATAAGACTGTCTTTTACGAGCTGGAGTGAATCACAGAAAAGGTACGATACAAGATGGATGCTAGTTTAGCCGCGGATAGGGGGCGCATCACTGAGAAAACTGCTAAAAGTTCTGTTGTATGTTTTTAATAAAGTACAAAATGTCCTTTATCAATTCATAGCAAGTTGGTGGAGTCTGGGATTTCCATTTCATCAGAATAAGACATCTTGCTGAAAGAGTTACAAAAGCCACGAGGTTCTTCTTATAATTTGGTGTAGCAGGTATCAGGGTGACTCCAAATAGGGCATGCCCAAAGCATATGGCTGGGAACTGGCGACACTGTCACAAATAGGATCAATCTATTCATCATACCTATCTAGGATCACCATACATTTTAGACAGTCACAATATATTATCTTAAAGATGATTGCATTCAGTGATTGTGGAGTTTGCCAATTAATAATTCTGATTCTTACTTGTAGTAAAGGAGAGGGAGAAACCCTTGCCAGTAGTCTCAGTAGACTGGAATCGACTTGTGATGGTGTTAAATGGAGCAACGATGGGTCCTGGGGCCACTGAACCACAGCCAGTCACCAGTAGATCATCATTATTCTGAGAATGACCCGACCACACCTGCCGACATACACACTGGCTTAGAAAACTGCTATTACATGAAAAATAGTTTAAAGGAGACAATGACCATTTCCCATATGTACATTAGGAATCGTTTCCCGGGGCAGCATTGATATGGATTTTTTCATGTGATACAAGAGAAGCTCGGGTCATCTCCCAGAGGGCCGGGAGCTTGATGGTTCTCCACAGTACCTCAGCTGTTCCCGGTACTGTTCTCTGCTGGACAGAGATTTCTCATGCTGTTCCTCAGGTCTGTTTAAGCCATTTTCCCAGTTTGGAAGTCATGGCCCCCAGTGCCCTGATTATCACCGTCGCCACTGTTGACTTCCCTCATCTTTCCCCCTTCCTCTTTTAGTTTTTGGTATGTTTCTAATTTCTTATGTTCCTACTTCTTGATGTCTGTCTTTCAGGGTCTCTACAGCGATCACTGATGCTTTCTTTTGTGGTTTGTCAAACACCACAGTGTCTGGTTGGTTAGCCATCACCAGTTTAGAATCTGGAAGTACAGGATCTCAGCTCCATCACTTGCCATCACCTTTCATGGTATCTCCCGTCTTGATCCTGGAACTTAAAGCCCAAACTCAGTACAGATGTTCCTGTTCACACCATTCCACCACCCGGCTATGGTGTGCCCATGTCTGCCTTGCCAGCCTCCATCTTCCACCCTGCTACAATGTTCTTGACTCTCTTCAAAGAGGTCTCAGAGCCTGTAGCTGTGGTCCTGTCTGGTGGGGTTGACCTTAAACTCTATCACTCTAATGCTCAGTTACTGTTCATGTCTGGCCATAATCAGAAACTCCGTCCTGTCTTTCAGACCAGCCTTATCTAACTTCCCATAGGACTTCTTGATGTCAACCGCTTCTTTAGCCTGCCAGTGGTACAAACCTTCATGATGGTTCCCCGTCTTCCTCTTTCATGTTGGGTTTCAGTTGTTTGTCATTGAATCAGCAGTTCACCATGGGGGGCCATCTTCCTTATGTCTTCTTGGATCTTGAATGTTTCATCATACATAGTGGCTCTGATGCTCACCAGCCCCTGGACTTCCTCACAGTGTCAGAGAGCTGGACAAGAGGGAAACCCTCCATTCATCACATGGAGCTTTCTGACCATGATATTAGTGACTTTCATCTTCTTGTTCCGTCCGTGATCGTACCAGCGGTTATTCCAGCTTAAGTATCTGATGGCTGGCAGGTCATATGTTTTAAAGAATTGGATGTCATTCTTCCCATTCAGCTGAATATTAAGAACCTGCCTTACCCCTTGAAGATACTTGCTCCCTGCAGGTACCAGCCTTACTCCCTGAAGGTACTGGCTTTACTCCCTGTAGGTACTGGCTTTACTCCCTGTAGGTACTGGCTTTACTCCCTGTAGGTACTGGCTTTACTCCCTGTAGGTACCGACCTTGCTCCCTGTAGGTACTGGCTTTATTCCCTGTAGGTACTGGCTTTACTCCCTGTAGGTACTGGCTTTACTCCCTGTAGGTACTGGCTTTACTCCCTGTAGGTACCGACCTTGCTCCCTGTAGGTACTGGCTTTACTCCCTGTAGGTACTGGCTTTACTCCCTGTAGGTACTGGCTTTACTCCCTGTAGGTACCGACCTTGCTCCCTGAAAGTATTGGCCTTAACCCCTTGTAGGTACTGACCTTGCTCCCTGTAGGTACTAGTCTTACCCTTCTGTGGGAACTGGTCTTGCTCCCTGCAGGTACCAGCCTTACTCCCTGTAGGTACTGGCTTTACACCCTGTAGGTACTGGCTTTACTCCCTGTAGGTACTGGCTTTGCTCCCTGTAGGTATTGGCCTTACTCACTGTAGGAACTGGCCTTACTCCCTGTAGGTACTGGCCTTGCTCCTTGTAGGTACTGGCCTTACTCCCTGTAGGAACTGGCCTTACTCCCTGTAGGTACTGGCCTTGCTCCCTATAGGTACTGGCCTTTCTCCCTGTAGGTACTGGCCTTTCTCCCTGTAGGTACTGGCCTTGCTTCCTGTAGGTACTGGCCTTACTCCCTGTAGGAACTGGCCTTGCTCCCTGTAGGTACTGGCCTTACTCCCTGTAGGAACTGGCCTTACTCCCTGTAGATACAGGCCTGCTCCCTGTAGGTACTGGCCTTGCTCCTTATAGGTACTGGCCTTTCTCCCTGTAGGTACTGGCCCTTGCTTCCTGTAGGTACTGGCCTTGCTCCCAGTAGGTACTGGCCTTACTCCCTGTAGGAACTGGCCTTACTCCCTGTAGGTACTGGCCTGCTCCCTGTAGGTACTGGCCTTGCTCCCTATAGGTACTGGCCTTTCTCCCTGTAGGAACTGGCCTTACTCCCTGTAGGTACTGGCCTTGCTCCCTCTAGGAACTGGCCTTACTCCCTGTAGGAACTGGCCTTACTCCCTGTAGGTACTGGCCTTGCTCCCTATAGGTACTGGCCTTTCTCCCTGTAGGTACTGGCCCTTGCTTCCTGTAGGTACTGGCCTTGCTCCCAGTAGGTACTGGCCTTACTCCCTGTAGGAACTGGCCTTACTCCCTGTAGGAACTGGCCTTACTCCCTGTAGGTACTGGCCTTTCTCCCTGTAGGTACTGGCCTTACTCCTGTAGGAACTGGCCTTACTCCCTGTAGGAACTGGCCTTACTCCCTGTAGGAACTGGCCTTACTCCCTGTAGGAACTGGCCTTACTCCCTGTAGGAACTGGCCTTACTCCCTGTAGGTACTGGCCTTGCTCCCTGTAGTTACTGGCCTTGCTTCCTGTAGGTACTGGCCTTGCTCCCAGTAGGTACTGGCCTTACTCCCTGTAGGAACTGGCCTTACTCCCTGTAGGAACTGGCCTTACTTCCTGTAGGTATTGGCCTTACTCCCTGTAGGTACTGGCCTTTCTCCCTGTAGTTACTGGCCTTGCTTCCTGTAGGTACTGGCCTTGCTCCCAGTAGGTACCAGCCTTACTCCCTGTAGGAACTGGCCTTACTCCCTGTAGGAACTGGCCTTACTCCCTGTAGGAACTGGCCTTACTCCCTGTAGGTACTGGCCTTGCTCCCAGTAGGTACTGGCCTTACTCCCTGTAGGAACTGGCCTTACTCCCTGTAGGAACTGGCCTTACTCCCTGTAGGTACTGGCCTTGCTCCCAGTAGGTACTGGCCTTACTCCCTGTAGGAACTGGCCTTACTCCCTGTAGGAACTGGCCTTACTCCCTGTAGGAACTGGCCTTACTCCCTGTAGGTACTGGCCTGCTCCTTGTAGGTACTGGCCTTTCTCCCTGTAGTTACTGGCCTTGCTTCCCGTAGGTATTGGCCTTACTTCCCGTAGGTATTGGCCTTACTTCCCGTAGGTATTGGCCTTACTCCCTGTAGGTACTGGCCTTTCTCCCTGTAGTTACTGGCCTTGCTTCCTGTAGGTACTGGCCTTGCTCCTTGTAGGTACTGGCAGTTTAGCTCCATCAGTTGGGATCATCTTGCCTCTGAGACACCATTCAGCTGCTGTTGGTCTGAATGACATTCTGGTGTCCTGATAAGGTGAATCGATGAATTAATGTCTCACTCAGTTCTCGAATACAGCTTGATGTCATCGATGGAGAGGAGGTAGAAGAGGTGGTTGAAGGTTGCTCCATTACTGGTGTTCATACCCCCTCTGCTCTTGCTAGACTAATGGGCTGACAGTTCTGTGGCCACACTGAGAGAGATCTTTGATTTTCTTTTAACAAGCCATTATTTGGTAAAATTTCTACTTCAGTTAATTAAATTACCTTGACGTAGCTGTTCTGGCAGGTCCCAGGAATCTCAAACTCACTGTTGAAGCTCATCTCCAAGTGGTTCCCCTCATGGGCAATAATCCTCCAGGAACACTCCACATTAGATGGAAAGTTCTGGGGATAGTTTGGTGACTTGATCGTACCTGTATCAGCATGGATCACCCCTCCACAGCCTGGTGGAGACCATACATGTATGAATGGACAGTACACGTAAAAAACCTTCTTTAAAAACCCTCAGAGTTTAAGTTTCATTCATAAACCCACCTGAAGAATCAGCAGACCAGGTGGCTAAAAATCCACCTTTAGACACGCTATGGTCAGCCAGGAAAACTACAGCAAGTTTATTGGAACCAGACTGGATGGTTCCTGGGGAGCTGCTACCACAATACTGGCCGATAACGGGTGAACCAGGGGAACCTCCGTTGAAGATGGTGACAGAATCCCAGCCACAGGTGGAGTGGGGCTCCAGGTTGAAGTAGGTGAAGGTCAACTTCAAAGACAGACATGAGAGTAGAAACAAGACTTTTACAGTATATTCCACAGACAGACTACAGAAATCTGTGAATGCTGTGAGTCAAAAGTCCTGCACAATGTTTTAGGAGTCTGGCTGGTTTTTATTTTTTATCTTTCCAAAAATTGCTGTCACACATCTGTTCTGCCTTTTTCAGAATATTCTTTCTTTTCCAGAGTTTTCTGAAGGATTTCCATTTGGTGAATCTGTGTTAATTCTCATTAAGCCTTTATTTTCTCTCTTTGTTTTTATGACGCTTTTATGTTTTTTTTCTTCTGCACACCGCTGTAATGCTTTTAATGTTTTATGTAAAGCACTTTGACTTGTGTGAATGAAATGTGCTGTACAAATAAACTTGCCCTGTCTCACACACAAGCTGGTGCCACAGAATCAGCTAAATAACAACAGTTATGTTGGTAGGAGTATTGTGCTTTACAATAGTGGCAGCTCAGTCAAAGTGCAACAGCTTTGATATCTTCCCCTGTTCTAACACACAGGACAACACATAACAAGGACGCGCCAGTTCTTCCCTAAAATAGACTGTGTAAAAGGTTTTCATGTGGTAAAAGGGGAGCCCACAGCTATCCATGAAAAAAACTTTTGAATTAACTATTCAATCATTTTTGGGCCTCTTAAAAAAGATTTAACTCATACTCATACTTTATCTCAAACTTGAATAATTTTTTGAGATTGAAGTAACCAAGTACAAATATTTTAAGACCTCATGTTTATTCTGAGGAGATTCATTCCAATCAAATGGTATAAAATAAATTTAAGAAGCATGCCATATTTATTTGTTACATAGATGTAAATTCCTGTCTCTATTGGATTCAGAGCAGAGGGTTGTGTTGCAGTCTCACAGTGATGGTGTGTCCTGCTGGAGCTTCAAGCAGCCAAGCACAGCGACTGGGGCCGGGGTAGAGGCCAGGGTAGTTAGGACTGGAAATCAGCCCCCCCTCACCCGTCTGCCAGCCTCCACAATCTGCACAGAGAAAATTATGAATGTGAGAAGAGTTTTAGCATCATGATGACATCTAGATGAGAAATCTATATTATTCAGATCCAGGGGCCTCATTTATCAGTCAGTGAGATAAGCTGAACTGAAAAAAGTAATAACAAATAAAAATTATATGAAAATCATGACACTGATTTTGAATTGTGGTTGAAAAGAAATATTTGAAAAAACAAAATAAATAAATAAAACAAGAAAACAAGCATGATGGGGCTCCTGAACTAAAATTTTGTTGAGCACAGCTTTGAGACAATCGCTGCAATCAGGTGTTTTCTGAAATGCTCAATAGGATTTCTGCACCTGTTGACAGGTATGTTGGCCCACTGTTCATGAGCCAGGAGCTCTAATTTGCCTGGCACAGTTTTGTTTGTTTGTTTTTTAAGTTATTATTTTCAAACACAATTAAAAGCAATATGCTATTTCATTAAACTATATTTTTTGTCAATTTTTATTTATTATTAGTTTCTTGTTATTTGAATTACTATTGTGAATTTAGCCTTTTCTTTAATGGGAGGGGATGAATAATTTTGAGGACGACTGTATATATTATAAGAAATCAAATATCACTTAGATTTCTTAACAGCTACAGAAGAAATATTGTGATTTTAGTCTGACAAGCACTTTTGCATGATGATCATGTTGTTTTTTAACAGTAATTAGCAGTAATTTAGAATCTACCTTTTATGGCACGTGGGCAGCCGACTCTCTGCCTTGTTAAGTCTTATGAATGGATTTCATATCAACGTGTGAGTTTTGTTTCATAATGACAAAAATATTTTAGTGGTTGAGGTTCTTGTTCAATAAAATACACTTGTTTCTTTTGTAAATCCTGATTTTTTTGTATTTATTTTGGGTGTGTGAGGACATACACTCTAAGGACATAAATATCAAATATGCTTCTTATGGATTTTTCCAGAAAACTTTAACTGTGAAAAGTAATATTATATTCAAACAAATGTCACATTACACATAATTTCTTTGCTTTTATTCTGCCGTTGGTGTCACAGCTTCCCATTACTCCAGATTTTGGGCATACGCCATGGTCAGAGACGCCGTAGATTTACTGACATTTTCTCACCAAGTTTGGTTTTTATAAATCCCACATGTTGGCTATAATTGGTGTACAGCAGTTTTTGTACATTCGCCAGTTTATAAATGAGGCCCCTGGTCCTCAGGACCCACTGTGAAGTTTTCCAGTTCCAACATACCTGATTTAAAGAAATGGATTCATTTGACACTAACAACATCCATTAAGAGACGCTGATCTCTGGTATCATGAAGGTGATGAAGTTATTTACCAGAAAACATGAACTTGGCCTTGAAGCCCAAATCCACCTGCTGAGAATCGGTCTGGAAATGGACCCACAGGTTTGGGGTGAAGACCACAATGGGAACTGGAGGGATGGTTTGTCCACAAAACTTGGCCAACAGCTCCCCGTCAGAATCACCTGAGGGAAAATTTTAAAAAATTTAATATACAAATAAAACAGAAAAACAGATAATCCCTTCACACATTTACTTTCCTTTATAATTGTCCACCATTTTTCTCCACACAGCCAACCCTGCTGTTGACCTAAACTTCCACTATCCAGTCTGTTTAGCTCATACCCCAGTATGTAATGGAGACATACTGGGAAACGCACCCAAACAGCTTTCTCAAATATACATCACTTTCCATTGCTTAAAAAAATAATCTAGCTCGGATGCAACTGGCAAAAGAAACAGAGCAGAAGCTGTGATTTGTTAAAAGGCTGAACAGACCACCACCATCAACGCTGACACTCAGACATGAAGGCTAAACTCTGCACCGCCCTCTGGTGGACGGATTTATGGACAACCATGACAATTTGAAGGACACACAAGGGCGGGGACGTTGGCTGCCATGTTTCCATCAGTCTGCTGCTGCTGTAGCTACATACGTAACTTACCATCACCAAGTATAACCAGTGTTGTATAGTAACTAAGTAAAAATACTTCGTTACTTTACTTAAGTAGTATTTTTTTATATTTGTACTTTACTTTACTACTTCTATTTCTGATTACTTTTACTTTTACTTCACTACATTCTCTGAGAAAAATCAATACTTTTACTCCATTACATTTACCTGAGCATCTTAGTTACTCGTTACAAAATAACGAGGAACGTAACAACCAATGGACAATCTTTGTTTTGTTGTAGTGGGACTAGAAGCCACTAGTAGCAGCCTTGTGCAGCCGTCTCTACGCTAAACACGCCTTTACCTACTCAGCAGCAGGCGAAAGGCTGTTTAGCATCGCTGGTCTGGTCTTCAGTCCAAGAACAGCGAGATTGAGTTCTCACCATTTTAGAAGCAACTTCTTTACGTTGAACAAACGTTTTCTGGTTCAGTAACACTGATGGACAGTTCAAGTGCTGTCGCACTGCAGTCATGTTAAAAGGTCAACCAATCAAGTTCTTTGCTTGTTTGTATCACCTCCAAGCACCACGAGTTTATTAGGAATGAGTTAATATTGAATGCACGTGGGTATGAATGTTGGTAGGCATGCATGCGGGTCTGTAAGGATGTTTGTGTGTACAGTATTTTCCGTATGGTTGGGGTTTATCTAGGGAGGTATTGAAGCTCCTTTACACTATGCAAATTAAAATTTAAAAACTAAATTAAACAGAAATAAAGAAAATGTTCAACTCAAATTTCTGATTCATTTTATTAACAGTACTTTTTACTTTTGATACTTAAGTACAGTAAAAACTAGCTACTTTTTTACTTTTACTCAAGTAATATTCTAGCAGGCAACTTTCACTTTTACTTGAGTCATTTTCCAGTAGGTACTTTTACTTTTACTCAAGTATGGCTTTTGGGTACTTTATACAACACTGGAAACTGAGGGGATGAATAATGGATCCCGAGTAGAATAAATGAGTGTCCAGAAAAGGCAATAAAATTTAGATAGAGGTGTGATATATCGAATCATTTATTTTGTATAGCAGGAATACTGGTGTATTCTTGGACACCAGTGGAAAATGTAATATAATGACATCAAGTGACACGTGCACCACAGTGGAGCTCCACTGAACGAGTGAACACGGGACATGGTGGATCAAAGCAGATGAGCAGGTATCAGTTTCAAACTATCAAAAAACTGTGAAAAACATAAACTACCGCACACTGAACGGAGTTACTGAGATTTTACTGAGAGCAAACAACATGTTTCAACACGTATCAGCAGGTTTTGTTGAGCGAACCTGAAGAAGCCACGGGCGAAAAGCATTGGTCGCTCTGAATCAAATCTCAGTTCAGTGTGTGGTGGTTTGTGTTTTTCACATGTTGGATGTTCCTGCGACCGATCACCACCCGATTCCTGAGATTGTCTGTGCAGAGGGAGTTCTGTCTACTATCAAAAAACTGTGTTTTATTTTGCTGTATGCATGAGGGAGTACACCACTATCTGTATTTTATCTGTACTCAGAGTGGGAGGGGCCTAAACCGGAAATGGGTGTGGTTCGAGCGGAACTGTGTGGGGCTTAAATGGGTACAATATTTTAAGTCTGAAATTGATATGGGTTATTCAGAAATTTCTTTATTTATTGTTTATTTGATAACTATTTACAGAAAAGCCTTTGAGATTCAGTGTTTTTTATCACAATAATAAAGGAACTATTTACAGAACAAGTTATTTATTTATTTATTTTAAATGAATATTTTCAAGTGCATACAACGCATGCAGGAGGAAATGATGAACTATGAAGTATCATGAATAAGTTTTCATACTCAACACAACTTTATTTTATTGCTTTATATATTTTTTCTTTTTTTATTTTATGATCAAACTGTGATTTTTTTTTTCCCACAATAATTTATTCTTTTTTTTTTTTTTACTAACATTCTGGCTTTTTTTGCCACACAAAGTGAACAATGTTGATTAAGATGTGTGTGTATCACTCATTGTATAGTAGGGCTGTGTTTAAAAAATCAATTTTCCAATTCTGAATTGTCTCTCATATCAATTTCCAAAGATCGATTCATATGTCCAAGGATCGATTTTTCTTTTCTTTTTTTTTTAAAAATTAACTTTGAATGCTACTGCCTCTGGTTAAGTGCAGTGTCTCAGCCACTCCACTAGGGGGAGATGGTGAGCACGACAGAATGTAGGCCTACTAAAGCTTGTGCAGTGCCAGAGGAAGACTAAGCACGTGGGGCTGGTACAAGTACTAGTTTCTAAAATATTCAGTTTAAACAGATCATAGGAAACATCTGCCTCTAACTACTTTAATAAATTCAGATGATGTTCATGATCGAGGTGAAGTTGATACTTGCTATTTTGTACGTCTTTGAAGTTATAACGTAGATGCTAATACCGTTAGTATGTCAATGGCATTTTCCATTAATAGTTAGCATCGAGCTAGCGGGTTAGTTGCTAGTCGTTTTAAGTTTTAAATGCTGACTTCCTGTGTGCTTCACTAAGATGAATTTAGCCTTTTCCTTAAAAAACATTTGGAGGGTCTGAATAATTTTGTGGACGACTGTATTTGCATCAACATGAAGGAAGAGGGGTTTGGTCCTTACAGCCACCATTAACTACATTACTTAATTCATTTGTTGTTGAATATTAATAGACAGAAAGACCTGGCGGGCAGAAAATAGCAAGAAATGGCTTGGTGTTTTAAGGGTTAGTATAATACTTGCATCAATATATTGCATAACTACAGAGTCATGGAATTTGGGTAAAGGCTAAAAAAAATTTCCATGCCAGCAAACCAAATTGAGATTGAATCGAGATCAGATTGGATCGGACAGATCAGACTATATCAAAAATAATCGATTCAAAACCATAAGGATCGCAATCGAATCGATTCTTGAAATCTGAATCGATTGTATAGAGAGAGAGTTTTACTTGTATCATGCTCATACTCGTCTAAAATGCTTTATCTCTACCGGATACTCAACTGAAACGAGTATCCAGCTCATCACTACGTCTAATTAGCCGTGTGAGACCGTCCTGATCTCACGCTTTCACTTGCAGATCAGTCTGGCTACTTTCCGTTGAAGAGAATTCGGAGCAGTTCACCAAACGAACGTCTAATCAGCGTTGGCTTTGAGGCGGGTTGAAGTGTGACGCAACGAGAAGCGACAGTTCAGTCTAAACAACATGGCGGCTTCAGCAGATGAAACTAGCGTCAACATGGCTATCGCTTAAGTTTTATCCAAATTACTGCAACATGTTTCTTGTTTGCTGAGCTAACGAGTCATTGCCAGTAGCGGTAAGAGTAGCCTGGCTTGTCGCTGTGTTTTTGTCGTCGCTCTGTTAGTACGGCATATGCTTCGTTGATCTGATTGGTTGATTTGGCCCGTCTATCACCAACATAGGTCGTGATAGACAGATGCTTTATCCAATAAGCTAACCAGTATTTTCGCTCCTTCCCAAAACAACTCTGACCGATGATTCCCAGATGGATATGCAGAGCAAATCCATCTGGTGGAGTCAGATTAACGTCTGATGTCCAGTCGGGGAAACGGAGGAAGGATTTTACTGTCGCTGTGACTTCTTCTGTGACCATCAGTATCATCTGTGATATCGATATTGTAATATTTCTTTTTCTAAAATATTGTGATATATTTTTGGGTGATATCGTCCATCCCCAGCTAGGGATGTATACCGAGTACCGGTATCGTTTGGTACCGGTTCCTGATCTTAACGATACCAGGGTACCGTTAAGATTCTGGACTAACGATACTCTTATTATGCTGCCAATCTCTATAGAGCATTGGCAGTATATTGCTCTAGAGCAATATACTGCCAATGCTCTATAGAGCATTGGCAACATATTACTATTGCTCCGTGTTTATTCCGCGTTATTATTATTATGCTGCCAATCTCTATAGAGCATTGGCAGTATATTGCTCTAGAGCAATATACTGCCAATGCTCTATAGAGCATTGGCAACATATTACTATTGCTCCGTGTTTATTCCGCGTTATTATTATGCTGCCAATCTCTATAGAGCATTGGCAGTATATTGCTCTAGAGCAATATACTGCCAATGCTCTATAGAGCATTGGCAACATATTACTATTGCTCTGCGTTTATTCCGCGTTATTATTATTATTATGCTGCCAATCTCTATAGAGCATTGGCAGTATATTGCTCTAGAGCAATATACTGCCAATGCTCTATAGAGCATTGGCAACATATTACTATTGCTCCGTGTTTATTCCGCGTTATTATTATTATCCAGTTTCCGCCCTTTTTTTGACGGCCTACTCCTCCCAGGGCTTTGCCAGCACCCCCACAAAAGTTATATCAAAACGTGCGTCTCGGCCGGGATCGGTGTGCTTGTTATTTGTCCGCGCAAAACTCAAACGGTG
Organism: Atherinomorus stipes; assembly: GCA_023101725.1. Classification (NCBI taxonomy): domain Eukaryota; kingdom Metazoa; phylum Chordata; class Actinopteri; order Atheriniformes; family Atherinidae; genus Atherinomorus; species Atherinomorus stipes. Next base: position 5,146 of record JALJCO010013456.1, on the reverse strand, counting down.
TTCACGCAATTCGCAAAAAACTGCGATTTTCAGTCCCATAGGAATGAATGGGATTTGGTCGGAAACAGCCGAGTAAAAAAACAAGAACCCAGGTCACTTTGGACCTCTATAGCTCAGCCATACCATAACATAGAAACACCATTCAAAGTTTAAACGGGTCACGAAAGCTGAAACTTTAACCATGTGAAAGGATATGTACATATCTGTTACGGTTTTGACACAATGGTAAGTTACGTTTTAGGAAAAATCCCAAAAATCCCAAAATCCCTCCGCACTCTAGCCGCACTCTAACTTTTGAAGCATTTCCAACTTTGAAACAAATGGCCATAACTCCCACACCGTTCATCGTACAGACATAATTTTTACATCAAAACGTAGGAAATCTTGTTGGCTTCATTTCATCCTTCCGCACATTTTTTGCTCAGACGCACCGTTTTCGAACTACGGCTCTCGGAATCTTAGAAAGTCACCATTTTGCTCCTATATCTCTCCATTGTAATCTAGACGGAAAGCTCAAAAAGCCCTGATTCTTAAAACTGTCACCATTTAAATTCTGTTCCACTTAGGATAAAATAAAATACATTCCTGAGTTCCTGAAAGCCTCATGGCGCTCACGGTGAAAAAATTATTTTGATATCTGTTACGGTTTTCTCGCAGTGGACGATTCAGCATTTTCCCATAGAAAACTAAAGCATAAAGTCTCTAACTGAAATTAACTGACATTCCGTGACACACACACACACGCAGGTGCTGGAGTTCTGTGAGGTCACACACACACATTTCCTCATAATGTAATATTATATCTGAGAAACTGGATGATAAACTGAATCCTCCACAGGTTTTAGTAGTTTATAAGGGACATGAGTGATTCTAGGCCGTCTGTCAGTGTCGATATACAGACATTTCTCATAATCTCTCTATTTTCTCACTCACTTTCTGTCTTTCTGTCTGTGTGTCTGACCAAGTGAGTGATTCTTCACAGTGTTTCAGTGACATCAAACATGTATTTGTGCCATAGAGCCTATTTGTTTTGCCCAGCTACTGAACCAGGTGAATCCAATCAGCACAGTAAATTAAACTGGGCTGATTGGACTCACCTGGTTCAGTGGCTGGACAGAATAAATAGATGACAGGGAAAAGACTTACTGACTTCACAAACCCCATATCTATCTATCTAACTGGTTTGTCTGTCTGTCTGTCTCACAGTCTGCCTATCTCACAGTCTCTGTCTATCTATCTCAGTCTCTGTCTGTCTATCTCAGTCTGTCTTTCTATCTCACAGTCTCTGTCTGTCTGCCTGCCTGTCTATCTCACAGTGTATATCTGGTAGTCTATCTCAAAGTATCTGTCTGTCTGTCTATCTATCTCACATTCTCTGTCTGTCTCTCTATCTTGGTCTCTGTCTGTCTATCTATCTCACAGTCTCTGTCTGTCTATCTCACAGTCTCTGTCTGTCTGTCTGTCTCACAGTCACAGTCTGTCTGTCTATCTCACAGTCACAGTCTGTCTGTCTATCTCACAGTCACAGTCTGTCTGTCTATCTCACAGTCACAGTCTGTCTGTCTATCTCACAGTCAGTCTGTCTGTCTATCTCACAGTCTGTCTGTCTGTCTATCTCACAGTCACAGTCTGTCTGTCTATCTCACAGCCTCTATCTGTCTGTCTTTCTCACAGTCACAGTCTCTGTCTATCTCACAGTCTGTCTGTCTGTCTATCTCACAGCCTCTATCTGTCTGTCTTTCTCACAGTCACAGTCTCTGTCTATCTCACAGGCTCTGTTTGTCCGTCTTCTGTCTGTCTCAGTTCCTATAACAGTCTCTCTATCACACCATTTTGCTCCTATATCTCTCCATTGTAATCTAGACAGAAAAATCAAAAAGCCCTGATTCTTAAAACTGTCACCATTTAAATTCTGTTCCACTTAGGATAAAATAAAATACATTCCTGAGTTCCTGAAAGCCTCATGGCGCTCACGGTGAAAAAAATTATTTTGATATCTGTTACGGTTTTCTCTCAGCGGACAGTTGTTCGGGTAGTGTGCACTGAGACCATTCAATCCATATATGTCTGTGTCAACTGCCATTTTGGAAGACACACAGAAGCAGGCAGGTTCTGTTGCCTAGCAACGTTCAACGAGGCAGCTGCTGGAGTTCTGTGAGGTCACACACACACATTTCCTCATAATGTAATATTATATCTGAGAAACTGGATGATAAACTGAATCCTCCACAGGTTTTAGTAGTTTATAAGGACATGAGTGATTCTAGGCCGTCTGTCAGTGACAATATACAGACATTTCTCATAATCTCTCTATTTTCTCACTCACTGTCTGTCTTTCTGTCTGTGTGTCTGACCAAGTGAGTGATTCTTCACAGTGTTTCAGTGACATCAAACATGTATTTGTGCCATAGAGCCTATTTGTTCTGCCCAGCTACTGAACCAGGTGAATCCAATCAGCACAGTGGATTAAATTGGGCTGATTGGACTCACCTGGTTCAGTGGCTGCAAAGAATAAAAACATCTATCTATCTGTTTGTCTCACAGTATCTGTCTGTCTGTCTGTCTCACAGTATCTGTCTGTCTGTCTCTCAGTGTCTCTCCGTCTGTCACTCAGTGTCTGTCTATCTAAGTGTCTGTCTCACAGTATCTATCTGTCTGACACTATGAGACAGACAATCTGTCTGTCTGTCTCTCAGTGTCGAACAATCTATCTAAGTATCTGTCTCACAGTGTCTGTCTGTCTCTCAGTGTCTATCAATCTATCTAAGTACTGTATCTGTCTATCTCACAGTCTCTGTCTGTCTGTCTGTCTATCTATGCAACTAAATTTCTCATTGAAAATGAATGGTGTTTGGCCAGAATGAGTGAAAAACTAAGGTCACTTTGGAGCTTTGCCAGTAAGCCATACTTTCAGATATTCCAATCATTCCAATTTTAAAGGGGTCATCACAGATAAACCTTCAACAGTCTAAACGACATTTTAAGTTGCAGTTTTGATACTATCGCAATTGAACTTTGGTGAAAAATCAGAAATCATTCCAAAATCCACTAATCTGACAAATCATATCTCACTCAATATCTGTCTCTCTGTCTGTCTCAGTCTTTGTCTCACTCACCATCTGTCTGTCTCACAGTCTCTGTCTTACTCACAGTCTGCCTGTCTTTCTGTCACTCAAGATTTGTCTGTCTGTCTCACTCCCGATCTGTCTGTCTGTCTCACAGTCAGTCTCTATCTATCTCACAGGCTCTGTTTGGCTGTCCTTCTGTGTCTCTCTCAGTTCCTATAACAGTCTCTCTATCACACCTTACATTCACATTGAGGTAAATGTGTATCTCTTAGCACAGGTGTTCCATCTTTGTAACATGGCTGCCGCTCTGTTCGACGTGGGTAGCAGATTGGCAGCATTCAAAATTTCTTCAGAAATTTTCTAGTTATTATTAGCTGCCAATCTCTATAGAGCATTGGCAGTATATTGCTCTAGAGCAATATACTGCCAATGCTCTATAGAGCATTGGCAACATATTACTATTGCTCCGCGTTTATTCCGGATTATTATTATTTTTCAGTTTCCGCCCTTTTTTTTGACGGCCTACTAGTCCCAGGGCTTTGCCAGCACCCCCACAAAAGTTATATCAAAACGTGCGTCTCGGCCTGGATCGGTGTGCTTGTTATTTGTCCGTACAAAACTCAAACGGTGTTCACGCAATTCGCAAAAAACTGCGATTTTCGGTCCCATAGGAATGAATGGGATTTGGTCGAAAACAGCCGAGTAAAAAACCAAGAACCCAGGTCACTTTGGACCTCTATAGCTCAGCCATACCATAACATAGAAACACCATTCAAAGTTTAAACGGGTCACGAAAGCTGAAACTTTAACCATGTGAAAGGACATGTACATATCTGTTACGGTTTTGACACAATGGTAAGTTACGTTTTAGGAAAAATCCAAAAATCCCAAAATCCCTCCGCACTCTAGCCACACTCTAACTTTTGAAGCATTTCCAACTTTGAAACAAATGGCCATAACTCCCACACCGTTCATCGTACAAACATAATTTTTACATCAAAACGTTGGAAATCTTGTTGGCTTCATTTCATCCTTCCGCACATTTTTTGCTCAGACGCACCGTTTTCGAACTACGGCTCTCGGAATCTTAGAAAGTCACCATTTTGCTCCTATACGTCTCCATTGTAATCTAGACGGAAAGCTCAAAAAGCCCTGATTCTTAAAACTGTCACCATTTAAATTCTGTTCCACTTAGGATAAAATAAAATACATTCCTGAGTTCCTGAAAGCCTCATGGCGCTCACGGTGAAAAAATTATTTTGATATCTGTTACGGTTTTCTCGCAGTGGACGATTCAGCATTTTCCCATAGAAAACTAAAGCATAAAGTCTCTAACTGAAATTAACTGACATTCTGTGACACACACACACAGACAGGTGCTGCGTTGTCATGACAACCTAAGCAGTTCTCCCTGCTGTGTTAATTAGTTTCACCTTTGACTTAATTCCTCATCTATAAACCAATGTATGATCAAACTGGAGATTCAAATACACTGAGGTCATCATGACTGTCCCTCTGTCCACTTATTTGGTGTCTCACCATGTCCTCAATACTAGAACTCTCTCTCTTTATATTCAAACATGTCTGTGCTTCCTTTCTCAGTCTTCCTCTCCCCCTTGAACCCTCTGTTCACCAGTCTTGGCCTCCTGTCAGTCCTGTGGATGATCTATCTTTCTGTCTGTCTGTGTCTTTCTGCCTCACGGTCTCTGTCACACTCAGTCTTTCACACAGTCTCTGTCTCGCTAACAGTCTGTCTCACAGTCTATGTCTCATTCACAGTCTATCTCACAGTCTCTGTCTCACTTACATCATCTCACATCTCTTTCCACTCACAGTCTGTCTCTGTCTCACTCACAGTTCGACTCACAGTCTGTTTCTCACTTACAGTCTGTCTCACAGTGTCTGTCTGTCTCTCAGTGTCTAAGTATCTGTCTGTCACATTGTCTGTCTGTATGTCGGTGTCACAGTATCTATCTATCTATCTATCTATCTATCTATCTATCTATCTATCTATCTATCTATCTATCTATCTATCTATCTATCTATCTATCTATCTGTCTATCTATCTGTCTATCTGT
>JALJCO010013452.1:0-15519 GCA_023101725.1 Atherinomorus stipes | reverse complement strand
GCAAAACAAAAGAGATGGTTGTTGACTTTAGCAGGAACAAGAATAACCAAAGCACTGTTTACATCCTGGAGAAGAGATGAGGTTATGGAGGAATACAAGCACCTTAGCGTTCAACTGGACAACAGACTAGATTGGAAATGCAACACTTAATCCATCTACAAGAAAGATGACAGCAGAAATAATGCATTGTCAGTCCACTGTCTGACAAAGATGCTGCAGATCAGCATTGCTGGGAGGCCGCAGCATCAGAGCCAGAGACTAAAACTCTGAAACTAATTAAGAAAGCTGGTTATTTTGGAAGACTGCTGAAAACTGTAAAAGATGTTTTTGAAAAAGTCACTGGCTTTGATTTGGCTCTGCACCCAAGACTGATGAAGATTTGAAAGATGATTCTGTTCTACCTTTATACTCTGAACACATATCTGATTTGTTAAAATGGCCTTGATAGCCGCTATTAAGAGCATTGCACTAAATGGAAAAGTGCAGTACCTCCATGCTTCATTATGCTGCTGAATGAACTCTCATCTTTTATTCCACCAGGAAAAATAACTTATAATTTGAAGAAAAACCCAATAGCCTTTGACAAGATATGGAGTAACGTTATTTTCTTACTCTGAAAATCTAGAGACAATTTGAAAATGAATGAATGCATGTGTTGAGGTGTATTTGTTTTTCTATTTAGATATACCCTTCCTGTTGACATGTGAAGAGATGGGTGAGGATAAAAACTATGACGTATTTCAGTATGAGATAAAATGAAAAAAAAAAAAAGAAAAAGTCGTTTCTGTGCTGGGGATAACTCTGAAGCCAATTAGATGCCAGTATATTTTGGAGCTGATTGTCTAGAAAAGAATGCCCCTCAAGTTGTTATAAAATAAGATAAAATAAAATAATGGAGGATTCTTCATACTCTCTCCACAACACTAAAGAAACAACAGAACATATTCTGTGAAAGGCTTCATCAGGCAAGACTGAAAAATCATTCATGAACAAGTCTTCTTTTAATTATTTATTATCGTATTTATTTATTTATTTATTTATCTATTTATTTTTTTTAAATGATGCTACAATACTGACATTCCCCCTCAGGGATCAGTAAAGTATCTTTAATTTGATTTGATTTGTCCACATCTAAACAGCAGTGCACAGAATGGCTGGCTTGAATTCCATGGTTGCCATAGTTCATCCTCAAGTGCATCATTATTTAAAACCAATCGTTTTCACAAATAAAAAAAACATTTTTCTGATTATTCCAATTTCTTTCCAGCAAGTCCTCTCTGAAGACAGGTTTTTTTGAGTTTGTCAAGACAATAAACAGCATCTTAACTTGGAAAACATGGAAAGTGTGAGTTTTGAGATTATTTCATTTCTGTATATCATAATTTGATACTTTTAACATCCATTAATGATGTAACATAATTACCTAAGTCTGGCTTCAACTGATTTAGAGGGAGAACATGTGTATTTTTAAACTAAAGTTTTTAAATTTGGGTTGTTGGTATTTGTGTTTTGTACATTAAAAGAAGACAAATGCTTATAAGTGATTTAGGGAACTTGAACAAATTAAGGACTATGTTCATTTTTTTTCTTTAAACTTGTTCTGTTTGATTGAAAAAACTGTTCTTTTGTACTGATTTTATCTGTAAATATTATGATGGATGGATGATTTAGTTCATCATATATGTTTCTACATTTTAAAAAACTGAATTGTTTGGCTGAAACTTGTACTGGAATGACAGCAAAGAGTTTTTCAGATGTTATGAAGACTGTGGTTTTAATGAACAATATTCTGTAACTAAAACATATGTAAATACTAAATCAAGTTTTACATTATAAATAAATTAAATTGATTAAGAAGAGTTCATCCTAAATGTTTACACTTTCTACAAATTACACAGAAAATAATTCAACTCAGAGAGAAAGTAGAATAATAAATGTCTTCGCTGAGCGCTTTTGAATTAAATGAATTTGACTTTCTTTTTAGCGGGTGGATTTGTAATGTCATTTTAAGAGAGATTGTTCTTTTAAATATAGCTTTACTGTACACTTAAACTAATTAGATTAAATAAGTAAGCAAATAATAAAACAGGTATAAGTTCATAATGTTACAGGAAGTAAAATCCAACATTGATAACAGAACTCTGTGGGCCTGATTTACAAAGACTCCAAATTGCGGGTCTAATGTCTTTGCCTCGCAAAAAAAAATAGCGTGCACTGTCATTTTAGCGTTTGCGGGTGATCTACAAAGATTACACGCGCAATCTGTAACAGGCGCAAACAGCAGGATTTAAATGAGGATTTAGCGTGCGCTCTCCCTGCGCCACGGAAAGTTCAGAAGAGCATGTGGTAAACGCAAAATGAAATTCATCCTGGTAGAGAGATGTTATTTTCAGAGATATAATGAGGCAAATAAAAAACAGAATATAAGATAAATATGAAGAGTTCATTTGCAAAAAAAAGACAAACGCCATTTAGAAAAAACGGAGTTAACTGCTTTTGCAAATAAACTCTTCATTTACTTTTTGAATATTTTCAGAAAATCAAGCTCACGTGAAGTAGAGGGTTTTAATGATGTAAAATGGAGATAGGACGTTTGTACCCAACAGCAACAAAAGCAGTTAACTCCGTTTTTCCACAGTGGCGTTTGTCTGTTTTTGCAAATGAACTCTTCATAATAACTATAAATAAAAATAATGCAGCAGGTTTCCCTGTGGATCGTAAGAAGAGGCCAGTTTAAGGACGTGGATAAGGACACGCTGTTGAAGATGATCTGATATTACGCACAGACTGCGCGCTCTTTGGCACAATGCCAGGCGCGGGACCTGCGTAATTGCCCCCCACCCCATGCAAAACTCAGTAAAAAAAAAAATAGTATCATTAGTTTGTGCGACGTTACTGGTTATTTTCACTGAGTTTTTTGTGGGGTGGGGGCCAACTTCACGCAGGACAGCAACCTCAGAACCGCAGCAGCAGTCGCTGCGGCGTGGAGGAGCAGGAGATGATTTTAATTTAAAAATATGCCATTGGCAAAAAGTAAAAGAAAATAAAAAGACATAATTAATGTCAGCTTTAACTACCAGCTGCAGATGTTCTGGTTCATGTCTAGAATAACCGTGTTTAACAGTGATGTTGATTGTTATTTAATTAAATAATGAAAACTTGACGTGTCGCCTGAACACATCATGAAAAATGATTCTGACCCGATGTCTGCAGTCCTGTGTGCAGCATTCTTTCAGCCATCAGTGCGTAAAGCTGCCAGTTATACCTGCTTTTCAGACGTGCTAAATTACACGCCATCTTTTGCCCCCGCTTTCCTTTGAACAGTTGATAGATCACATTGCGCGTGTTAAACTGAGGTTTTGCATAGTCTCCTCCCAATATTTTGCGCCTTCTGGCAGAAACGCCCATTTTGCATATTCATCTGCAGCAGATGCGCAAAATGGACAGCGGCGCTATTTTGCCCCTTGACAGGCGCAAACCTCCTTTTGCCCTGCTTTGTAAATCAGCTCTGGCGGATTATTGCGTGCGTAATGAAGATAGCGCCCGTTTTAACAAGCGCAAACCTTTCGTAAATCGGGCCCACAGGGCCTCAGTTTAATACGCGCAAATGTGATCTATCAACCCTTCAACGGAAAGCGGGCGCAAAAAAATGCGTGTAATTTAGCACGTCTGAAAAGCAGGTATAACTGGCAGCTTTACGCACTGATGGCTGAAAGAATGCTGCACACAGGACTGCAGACATCGGGTCAGAATCATTTCTCATGATGTGTTCAGGCGACACGTCAAGTTTTCATTATTTAATTAAATAACAATCAACATCACTGTTTAACACAAGTTATTCTAAACAGATGAACCAGAACATCTGCAGCTGCAGCATCATGGTTGTTAAAGCTGACATTATTTATGTCTTTTTATTTTCTTTTACTTTTTGCCAATGGCATATTTTTAAATTAAAATCATCTCCTGCTCCTCCACACCGCAGCAACTGCTGCTGTTATGGGGTTGCCTTCCTGCGTGAAGTTGGCCCCCACCCCACAGAAAACTTAGTGAAAATAACCAGTAACGTCGCACAAATTATTGATACTATTTTTTACTGAGTTTTGCTTGGGGTGGGGGGCAATTACGCAGGTCCAGCGCCTGGCATTGTGCCAAAGAGCGCGCAGTCTGTGCGTAATATCAGATCATCTTCAACAGCGTGTCCTTATCCATGTCCTTAAACTGGCCTCTTCTTACGATCCACAGGGAAACCTGCTGCATTATTTTTATTTAGTTATTATATGAAGAGTTCATTTGCAAAAACAGGCAAATGCCACTGTGGAAAAACAGAGTTAACTGCTTTGGTTGCTGTCCGGTACAAACGTCATATCTCCATTTAACATCATCAAAACCCTCTACTTCATGTGAGCTTGATTTGGTGAAAATATTCAAAAAGTAAATGAAGAGTTTATTTGCAAAAGCAGTTAACTCCGTTTTTTCTAAATGGCGTTTGTCTACTTTTGCAAATGAACTCTTCATATTTATCTTATATTCTGTTTTTTATTTGCCTCATTATATCTCTGAAACTAGCATCTCTCTATCAGGATGAATTTCATTTTGCGTTTACCACATGTTCTTCTGAACTTTCCGTGGCGCAGGGAGAGCGCACGCTAAATCCTCATTTAAATCCTGCTGTTTGCGCCTGTTACAGATTGCGCGTGTAATCTTTGTAGGTCACCCGCAAACGCTAAAATGACAGCGCACGCTATTTTTTTGCGAGGCAAAGACATTAGACTCGCAATTTGGATTCTTCGTAAATCAGGCCCTATGTGTTTATAGAGGAGACGAGAGACCAATTAATCGGCCAGCTATAATTGGGGCAATTGATCATTGCAGCCCTTTTTAAAATAATCATAACTGGCCATAGTTTTGCTGATTAGATGCCAGTGTATTAGCTCAGCTATGAGATGAGGACTGAAGTTGAATTGAAATCATGAAAATATTAGAAAACTTAGCAGAGCTGCTGTTTTCTTAATGGACAGATGTAAATAGGAACTTTTACAGGTGAACATGATACAACTTCACTGATATGAGATGATTAAAAATATATCATTTTGTTAATATCTAAATAGCAGAGCACAAATGTCTGACCTGGATTCCACAGTTGCTATGGAGCTTCCACTGAGTGCATCATTATTAATACAGAGATAAAACAGGCTTTCTGAAAATTTCAGCTTCTTTTTCAACAAAATCCTCTTTGAAGACAAGTTTTCTTGTGTCAAGACAAAAAAACTGCATCTTCACTTGGAAAACATGAAAAAATACAAACCTGACATGAAAAATGCAATCATAATTTAAGACTGCATGATGTAACTCATGTTGCTGTCAGGCACAAACCACATATTTCCATTTTAAATTAGTCACAAATCTTCTACTTCACCGTGAGCTTGATTTGGGTAAAATATTTAAAAAGTAATAAATAAAAATGATCAAATACATGACAATAATTAAAAAAAAAAAAAAAGAACACAAGTTTGGTGTTGTTGTGTCTGGGTTTGCACCTGACAGCAAAAACATTAAATTAACTTATTCAAGTCTGGTTTCAACTAACTTAGAGAGAAAAATGTGCATTTGAAAACTAAAATTTTTAAAGTTTGGGTTGTTGGTATTTATGTTTTGCTCATTTGAGGAAAAAAAACTGCTTATAAGTGATTCAGTTTAAGGAACGAGTTAAGGACTATGTTCATGTTTTCCTTAAATTTGTTCTGTTTGATTGAACAAAAAAGCCTGTTCTTTTGTACAGAAACTTTTTGTCTCTAAATGTTAGGGATGGATAGATAATTTAGGTTTTCATATATGCTTCTACATTTCAAATGACTGAATTGTTAAGCTGCAACTTGCATTATAGTTTTAATGTGAATTTAAACCAATGGGCAACTCCACTACTTCCACCAGCATCACTGTGGTTATTCCAACCTAGCGTTAGCTAACAGCTTAAAAGCCAGTAAGTTACTGCAGAAATAAGTAAAGTGTACAAAATATTTCACTATAATCACTTGCAACTGTTGTAACATACGTTCATATGAGTCTTTTTTTCATGGCACAGAGAATAATGGAGGAGAGAAAAATGTGATTTAATGTTAAAGGACATCAAAAACAACAGAAATAATGTTTTGTCAGTAACTTTGCTTATCATTTTGTTTATATAACATACATTATTATGCTGCCAATCTCTATAGAGCATTGGTAGTATAATGCTCTAGAGCAATATACTGCCAATGCTCTATAGAGCATTAACAACATATTACTATTGCTCCGTTTATTCCGGATTATTATTATGCTGCCAATCTCTATAGAGCATTGGCAGTATATTGCTCTAGAGCAATATACTGCCAATGCTCTATAGAGCATTGGCAACATATTACTATTGCTCCGCGTTTATTCCGCGTTATTATTATTATGCTGCCAATCTCTATAGAGTATTGGCAGTATATTGCTCTAGAGCAATATACTGCCAATACTCTATAGAGTATTGGCAACATATTACTATTGCTCGTTTATTCCGTATTATTATTATGCTGCCAATCTCTATAGAGCATTGGCAGTATATTGCTCTAGAGCAATATACTGCCAATGCTCTATAGAGCATTAACAACATATTACTATTGCTCCGCGTTTATTCCGCGTTATTATTATTGTGTGAATGCTGTTAAAGCATTCACACATTTGTTTTCCTGTTTCTCTTTCTTTATTATTATTGTGTGAATGCGTTCAGCGCATTCACAAGTTAGTTTTCCTGTTTCTCTTTCTTTATTATTAGGCCCGAGCACCGAAGGCGGTGCGAAGGCCTATTGTAATACAGCGTTTCTTCCTTATTATTATTCTTATTATTCTCCCGTCAAATGAATTGCATTTTTGGGGGCCTGAACATGCTCAAAAAGTCACCATTTTTTATTTCACCCCCCATTTAAAATCGAAAAATTTCATAATTTGCCATTTTTGTGACCGCTCGGGCAAAACTGAGCTCTAGCGCCACCTTTTGCAAGGTCCCCAGAACTGCATGTCACCGATTTTTACGAAACTCGGTACACTTGTTCTACATGTCGGGGCGGACAAAAAAGCCTCTTAACGTCGTGGTGCCAGGTCTACAGGAAGTCGGCCATATTGGGTCAAAGTCGCCATTTTGGCGGTTCACTCACGTCGCATTTGCGTTAACTCCTCATAAACCGCAAATGGTACGGCCACCCGGATGGTCTTTTTGTGTTCAGAAGGCATGTGACATTTCTAGTTGTGCTCTGCATTAAGAAATCTGCAAGCGTGTGGAGGGGGCGGAGCCTGAAAGTTGACCCTCTCGCCATGAAACACGAAACTGATATAACTCTGGCATAAAACCAGATATCTGCACCAAAATTGCTACGTGTGATGCTGGTCAGATGCTGAACACACCTATATGACCATTTCCAGTTTTCGCATAGCCCCGCCCCCTGGGGACAGAAGTGTCACTTTTCAGTGTTTGGGGGTCCAGAACTTCACTGATGAAGCCGATGGATTTGAAAGTGCTTCCAAACGTGTCAAACCCTTCCACGATGCCACAAGAAGCAAAACCCATAAAAAACTCAAGTCGATACGCCAAACGCAACCATGGCGAATATCAGCCCAACGCCATGGAAACAGGAAGTACATGGAAATGAAACAAAGAAAGGTCCGATCTCCACCAAACTTGATACAGATGATGATGGTCATCCACTGAACTCATTCACGTGGAGATATTTTGCAAATCTTTAAAAATGGCTCAATAGCGCCTACTAGAAATCTTCAAATGATCAGCCCCGCCCACCACAATGACCCACAAGCATGAAATTTGGCACAGTGGTAAAACATGTCAGGACCTACAAAAAACCCTCTTGGACCATTTGGATTAATACGACAGAGAGATCGGCCATTTTGAAAAAAGTGCCATTTTTCTGACGATTTCTTGATGACATATTTGCGTTAACTCCTCAGAGACCTCTAATGGTACAGCCATCACGATGGTCTCTTTGTGTTCATAAGGCATGTGAGATTTCTAGTTGTGCTCTGCATTAAGAAATCTGTAAGCGTGTGGAGGGGGCGGAGCCTAAAAGGTGACCTTCTCGCCATGAAACACAAAACTCATATAACTCTGGCATAAAACCAGATATCTGCACCAAACTTGGTACCTGTGATGCTGGTCAGATGCTGAACACACCTATATGACCATTTCCGGTTTTCACCTTAGCCCCGCCCCCTCCGGACAGGAAGTGCCTGTAAATGAGACACGGATGGCCAGATCTTGATCAAACTTGGCACAGATGACGATATTCATAACCTGATCTACTTTACATGGACACATGTTCCAGATTTTAAATGTGGCTCTACAGCGCCCCCTACAAACCTTCTAATGATCATTTTGGGCTACCAGATCGACCGACGACCATGAAATTCAGCACACTGGTAGAACATGAAACAGTTTACATGGACACTTATCCTGAAGTTAAAATGTAGCTCTACAGCGCCCCCTACAAAGCTTCAAATGATCATTTTGGACTACCAGAACATCGAAGGCCATGAAATTCAACACACTGGTAGAACATGGACAGATCTTTCAGAAATTTATATGTGGCTCTACAGCGCCCCCTGCAAACATTCAAATGATCATTTTGGGCTGCCAGATCAACCGAAGGCCATGAAATTCAGCACACCGGATAGAACAGGACACAGATAACATTGAGACGTGTTCCAGTAGTTTAAATGGGGCTCTACAGCGCCCCCGAAAAACTTCAAAAGATCATTCTGAGTTACCACATCAACCAAATGCCATGAAATTCGGCACACAGGTACACCATGACACAGACTACGCGGTGCATAGGCCGGAGCGGCGCCAGAGGTGCGAGGGCCTTCATCGCCGCTTGCGGCTTTAATTATTATTATTATTATTATTTTTCCGCCGTTTTTTGGCCGTCCATATCTTCAGCATGCTTCACCCGATTTTAGCCGTTCAAACTTTAAAATGTTCAGCTCCTTCTGGAGATGTGGGCTCGGAAGTTTGGTATTGATAACTTCAACTGTTTTCAAGTTATTGATCATTTATTGATCAATTTTTAACATTGAAGTCAATGGAGAAGCCTTCAAACCCTTCAAAAAACTTCCTCTTCTTTAAACGACTAAGGCTTTTTCATACCTTCAGCTAGAAATACCATTCAAACTTTATACGAATCAGCAGAGATTCAGCTTTAAAGCTTGTTCTTTTTTAAATTGATATCTTCAGCCAATTTTGAATTATGCCAGTTTACAAATTGTTCAACTTTTAGAAATTCAGCTTTTTCACTACCTTCAGCTCCACTCTACTTCACTCTAACTTCAAATCCTTCAGCTCCAATTAGTGTTCATATCTTCAACATAGTTTCAGCTAGAAACACCATTCAAACTTTCAAATACTCTTCAGGAGTTGAACAACTACAATCTATCTTTTCAGCTTCATATCTTCAACCGTTTTTGAGCTATGCCCTCTGAAAAAACATGAAAAATTGCACTTTTCAGGCCAAAATTTTTCATCCTCAGGAAAATCTTGAACAAATGCCCATAACTTCCACAGTTTTCGTCACAGAAAAATAAAATTTACATCAAAACGGAGCTTGACCCGTTGGCTTCGTCGGCCACCCCGGGTCAAAATCCGTCAGACGCACCGTTTTCGAACTACGCCCCTCGGAATCTTACAAAGTCACCATTTTGCCCCTATTAAACTCCATTGTAATCTGGACGGGGAGACAAAAAAGTCATGCAGAATTAAACTGCCAGCATTTAAATTCTGTTCCACTTAGGATAAAATAAAAGACATTTCTGAGTTCCTCAAAGCCTCGTGACGCTCACGGTGAAAAAAATTATTTTGATATCTGTTACGGATTTCTCTCAGTGGACAGTTGTTCGGGAGTGTTCTCCAGCATTTTCCCATAGAAAACTGAAGCATAAAGTCTGTGTAACTGAAATCAACTGTCATTCTCTTACACACACAGGTGCTGCGTTGTCATGACAACTTGATCACTTCTCCCTGCTGTGTTAATTAGTTTCACCTTTGACCTAATTCCTTATCTACAAAGCAATGTATGATGAAGATGAAGCTTTAAAGCCACTGCAGTCATCATCACTGTCCCTCTGTCCACTTAATTGGTGTCTCACCATGTCCTCAACACCACAGCTCTTCTCTCCTTCCTCATCTTCACTCCTCTTCATCATCTCTCCTTCCTGGGTCCTCCATCATCCTCCCTCCTCTTCATCATCTCTCTTTTCTGGCTAATCCCTCATCGTCCCTCCTCTTCATCATCTCTCCTTCCTGGGTCCTTCATCATCCTACCTCCTCTTCATCATCTCTCCTTCCTCCTCCCTTATCTTCCCTCCTCTTCATCATTTCTCCTTCCTGGCTCCTCTCTCATCCTCCCTCCTCTTCATCATTTCTCCTTCCTGGCTCCTCTCTCATCCTCCCTCCTCTTCATCATCTCTCCTTCCTGGGTCCTCCATCATCCTCCCTCCTCTTCATCATCTCTCCTTCCCTCCTCCCTTATCTTCCCTCCTCTTCATCATTTCTCCTTCCTGGCTCCTCTCTCATCCTCCCTCCTCCTCATCATCTCTCCTTCCTGGCTCCTCTGTCATCCTCTCTCCTCTTCATCCTCTCTTTTCTGGTTAATCCCTCATCGTCCCTCCTCTTCATCATCTCTCCTTCCTCGGTCCTCCATCATCCTCCCTCCTCTTCATCATCTCTCCTTCCTCCTCCCTTATCTTCCCTCCTCTTCATCATTTCTCCTTCCTGGCTCCTCTCTCATCCTCCCTCCTCTTCATCATTTCTCCTTCCTGGCTCCTCTCTCATCCTCCCTCCTCTTCATCATCTCTCCTTCCTGGGTCCTCCATCATCCTCCCTCCTCTTCATCATCTCTCCTTCCTCCTCCTCTCTCATCTTCCCTCCTCTTCATCATTTCTCCTTCCTGGCTCCTCTCTCATCCTCCCTCCTCCTCATCATCTCTCCTTCCTGGCTCCTCTGTCATCCTCTCTCCTCTTCATCATCTCTCTTTTCTGGTTAATACCTCATCGTCCCTCCTCTTCATCATCTCTCCTTCCTGGGTCCTCCATCATCCTCCCTCCTCTTCATCATCTCTCTTTCGTGGCTCCTTGCTCATCTTCCCTCCTCTTCACCATCTCTCCTTCCTGGCTCCTCCGTCATCCTCTCTCCTCTTCATCATCTCTCTTTTCTGGTTAATCCCTCATCGTCCCTCCTCTTCATCATCTCGCCTTCCTGGGTCCTCCATCATCCTCCCTCCTCTTCATCATCTCTCTTTCGTGGCTCCTTGCTCATCTTCCCTCCTCTTCATCATCTCTCTTTCCTGGCTCCTAGCCTCATCTTCCCTCCTCTTCATCATCTCTCTTTTCTGGTTAATCCATCATCCTCCCTCCTCTTCATCATCTCTCTTTTCTGGTTAATCCATCATCCTCCCTCCTCTTCATCATCTCTCTTTCTGTCTGTCATTGAAAATGGTGTCCACTTCTTCACCAGAATCAGAGACAAGTTCATATCTTGGTCATGGTAAATCTGAGAATTTCAGATGAAACATCTCTAGAAAGGTTATTTTCTGCTCTTTCAGATGACATCAAGTCCGACGTCACTTTTAAACCGGAAGTGGGCGGGGCCTAAAAAAGAAACAAATAAATTCTTGTATCTCTGTGATGGTAGCTCCGAAAATTATGAAACTAATATCACTAGAAAGGTTGTTTTCTGCTCTTTCTGATGACATCAAGTCCGACGTCACTTTTAAACCGGAAGTGGGCGGGGCCTCATAAATAAAAAAAAATTCATGTATCTCTGTGATGGTAGCTTCGAAAATTATGAAACTAATATCACTACAAAGGGTATATTCTGCTCTTTCTGATGACATCAAGTCCGACGTCACTTCAAACCGGAAGTGGGCGGGGCCTAAAAAAGAAACAAATAAATTCATGTATCTCTGTGATGGTAGCTCCGAAAATTATGAAAGTGATATCACTACAAAGGTTATTTTCTGCTCTTTGTGATGACATCAAGTCCGACGTCACTTTCAAACCGGAAGTGGGCGGGGCCTTAGAAAGAAACAAAGAAATCAATGTATCTCGGTGGTGGTAGCTGCAAAAAAGATAATATTAATATCACTAGAAAGGTTTTTAGATGCTCTTTCTATTGACATTTAGTCTTGGTATCAAACTGAGCTGGAGGGATTTAATTCAGCTCTGATTAAGCTGTCTTCAGGCTGTTTCCATGCAGTTTTAATGTTGCAGTACTTTTAATGTTGCCTTCAACCTTAAACTGATTTTAGTTCAGGCTTCCATGAGGTCTCTTCAGCCATCTTTTCCTATCTTAAGCTCGTTAAACCTTTTTTCAAAGCTTTTTTTAAATATTTAAAGCCATTTTAAACTATTTTAAGCCAAATTCAACAATCATTCAACTGTTTGATCCATCTTCAGCTCTGTTTTAACATTATATTTCGATGTATTCAACTTCTTCAGCCTTATGCTTCAAATTCTTCAACTTCTCCAACTTCTTCAGCCTTATGCTTCAACATCTTCAGCTTATAAGCATTACAGTTCAACTTCTTCAACTTCTTTAGCCTTTGAGCAATATAGTTTAACTTCTTAAAGCATTTCAGTTCAACGTCTTCAACTTCTTTAGCCTTTGAGCATTATAGTTTAACTTCTTAAAGCATTTCAGTTCAGCGATTTCAGCATAAACGCATTCACACCAGTTGTTACGGAGTAACAACTTTTTCTAGTTATTATTATTATTTTTCCGCCGTTTTTTGGTCGTCCATATCTTCAGCATGCTTCACCCGATTTTAGCCGTTCAAACTTTAAAATGTTCAGCTCCTTCTGGAGATGTGTGCTCGGAAGTTTGGTATTGATAACTTCAACTGTTTTCAAGTTATTGATCATTTATTGATCAATTTTTAACATTGAAGTCAATGGAGAAGCCTTCAAACCCTTCAAAAAACTTACTCTTCTTTAAACGACTAAGGCTTTTTCATACCTTCAGCTAGAAATACCATTCAAACTTTATACGAATCAGCAGAGATTCAGCTTTAAAGCTTGTTCTTTTTTAAATTGATATCTTCAGCCAATTTTGAATTATGCCAGTTTACAAATTGTTCAACTTTTAGAAATTCAGCTTTTTCACTACCTTCAGCTCCACTCTACTTCACTCTAACTTCAAACCCTTCAGCTCCAATTAGCGTTCATATCTTCAACATAGTTTCAGCTAGAAACACCATTCAAACTTTCAAATACTCTTCAGAGTTGAACAACTACAATCTATATTTTCAGCTTCATATCTTCAACCGTTTTTGAGCTATGCCCTCTGAAAAAACATGAAAAATTGCACTTTTCAGGCCAAAATTTTTCCTCCTCAGGAAAATCTTGAACAAATGCCCATAACTTCCACAGTTTTCGTCACAGAAAAATAAAATTTACACACAACGGGGCTCGCCTTCGCTGGCTTAGTCCCCGGGTCTGGAATCCATCAGACGCACCGTTTTCGAACTACGCCCCTCGGAATCTTACAAAGTCACCATTTTGCTCCTATTAACCTCCATTGTAATCTGGACGGGGAAACCTAAAAGGTCATGCGGAATTAAACTGCCACCATTTAAATTGTGTGTACACTTAGGATAAAATAAAAGACATTTCTGAGTTCCTGAAAGGCTTGTGGCGCTCACGGTGAAAAAAATTATTTTGATATCTGTTACGGTTTTCTCTCAGTAGACAGTTGTTTGGGGAGTGGTCGCCAGCATTTTCCTATAGAAAACTGAAGCATAAAGTCTGTTTAACTGTAATCAACTGTCATTCTCTTACACATACAGGTAGCTCCATTGTCATGACAACCTAATCATTCATAATTCACATGGAAATACACATGTAGGACTTTCTAATGTATTTCTGCTGGCTAACCTACAAACTGGTCAGGATTGTCTCTCTGTCATGTCTTTGTGTCTTCTGGCTGTGTCCTAAACATCCCAGGATTGTCTCTGTCTGTCCTCCCTGTCAACTCCTCTCCTCATAAACTGGATTTAAAACTGTTTGACCAATGATATCAGACGGTACCAGACTGGTTAATGATACCTGTTCCCCGGCACTGGTTCCATACTGTTACCAGACTGTCTACGGCAGTGGTACCAGACTTGGTATCAGAATGATACCAGAACTGGTATCAGACTGGTTTACCAGACTGGTATTTCTTGCTTCCACACTGGTGCCAGACTGGTATAGCACTGGTACCAGAATGGAACCATACTGGTATTTCAATAGTATCAGACTGTTAACAGACTGGTATTAGACAGTATTTTTCCCCCCCAGAATGAACCATACTGGTATGCCACTGGTATCAGACTGTTAACAGACTGGTATTAGACTGGTACAAGACTGGTACAGCTTTGGCACCAGACTGGAACCAGAGTGGTATGCCACTGGTACCAGTCTGAAACCAGACTGGTATAGCACTAGTACCAGACTGGAATCAGACCGGTACCAGATTGTAATTTCATTGGTTCCACAAAAACTGGTACCAGAATTAAAATGGAACCTACTGGTATGCCACTGGTATCAGACTGTGAACAGACTGGTGTCAGAATGGTACAAAACTAGTGTGCTACTGAATCAGACTGTGAACAGACTGGTGTCAGACTGGTACAAAACTGGTTTGCCACTGGTATCAGACTGTTACGAGACTGGTGTCAGACTGGTACAACACTGGTATGCCACTGGTATCAGACTGGTGTCATACTGGTACAAAACTGGTATGCCACTAGTAAAAGGCTGGTACCAGACTGCTATAGCACTGGTATCAGACTGGAGTCAAACTGGTACCAGACTGGTATCAGACTGGAACCAAAATGGTACCAGAATGGAATCAGATTGGTATAGCAGTGGTACCAGACTGGCACCAGACTGTTATGCCACTGGCATCAGACTGACACCAGACTGGTATGCCACTGGTACCAGACTGGTATTTCACTGGTTACACTTGTACCAAACTGGTATGGCACTGGTACCCGGCTAGAACCAGACTGGGATGCAACTGGTATCAGACTGGAACCAGATTGGTATGCCACTGGTCGGTCTGAAACCAGACTGGTATAGCACTGGTACCAGACTGGAATCAGACTGGTACCAGACTGGTATGGCACTGGTATCAGACCAACACCAGACTGGTATGCCACTGGTAGCAGACTGGTATTTCACTGCTTCCACACTGGTACCAGACTGGTATGGCACTGGTGCCAGACTGGAGTCAAACTGGTACCAGACTGGTATCAGACTGGAGCCAAAATGGTACCAGACTGGAATCAGACTGGTATAGCAGTGGTACCAGAATGGAACCAGACAGGACTGCCACTCGTATCAGACTGGCACCGGACTGTTATGCCACTGGCATCAGACTGACACCAGACTGGTATGCCACTGGTACCAGACTGGTATTTCACTGGTTACACTTGTACCAAACTGGTATAGCACTGG
>JALJCO010013451.1:0-31325 GCA_023101725.1 Atherinomorus stipes | reverse complement strand
AATAGGAATCAACCAAACCTTCACACCTCTGAATTATAACTTAGCAGAAGGAAAAATTATCACAATTTTATTCCTTACATGCTTGTAAACCCAAACATTGGCAATTTTGGTGATAGAGCCAAGCACCACAAAACTGACACAGAACAAGGGAGCTAATTGGTTAATACTTATTGATGACAACAAAACGTTTCCCACTGCACTGTAAAATGCATATTTTACAGCATTAAAATCCAACCTAATGTTTGTGTCTTATTCCCACGTTATTTCTTCAGGGGTCTTGGTCTCATCCCTCCATCTTCCACAGTTTTTTTTCTTTTCAAAAATGTGTTTGTTATGGTGTCAATTTTTCTTTACAATAGCAAAACTGTGTTGTCTGGGCTGGAAACTAAAAACTGTGAATTACTGTACAACATCCTCCAGGTGCTCCAGGGCAGTTTTAGGCTCAGGAATGTGTACAACAAAAGTTGGCGTACTTTAAAATGAGTCAGAACTTAATGGTTTTTGGAGTTCAAAAACTTGTGTTGCCTCAAATCTATCTGTAACAAATCTATCATTACACTACAGCACCTCATTTTCTTGGCTGCCATGGTAATTGGTTAACAGAAAAATAATAAAATGTACCAGAAGTCATGTAATAATAGACCCAAGAATGGTATGATCGTGAGAGCTACTGCTTTTGTTGACCCTTCAGTGGTGTTCCTCGCAGTTTAGCTGACTTTCACTCATTGATAATACACTACTCACAAAGAGTTAAGGATATTTGTCTTTTTGTACGATGTTAGAATGAATCTAAAATCCACTCCAACCTTTCCAGGTAAAGTGAATTAAACTTTCCCCAAACTTTTCAATGGACATGTACATTGTTCAATGATTAAATATTTATTTTACATCATTCTGTTCTCTAAAAACCGAAAGTTGAATATCCCTAACTTTTTGTGAGGAGTGCATATGCAGCATTTGAATGTACAGAAAATGTATTGTTGAATGTTCAGTGTTTGTTGTGAAACTAAATGTTTAAGAAGGTAAAACCAACTAAATGTATGTGCATTTGGACGTGACTACATGTGCTACAACAAAGAAAAGGCATTGCCAGAATTTCCTTCCTGTAAGTGTAATTTTAAAAACTAATTGTTTGCTTTACATTTCTTTGCTGCAAGAAAAAAAAAGATAACAAATATGCTTGTATTCATTTTAATGATGCTAATTTAAGATATGGGGAGCTAATTATTTGGCACAGGGGTTTCGTTTGTTTTGGGTGTGTACATGAGTGTGTGTCTGGCAGGACCTTTAGCCTACTCTTCTTTTCATCAACTCATCTGTCAAGTAGTTAATCTTCTATCATTTTATCTCCAGTCTTTTCAGATTGCTCCCCACCAGTTGGGTAACCTTGAACCTTGATTGTAAGTTTTCCTGTCCTGGTCATGTTTTGGCGTCTCACAAACCCAACTCGTCTCTGTGTTCCACATTCTGTGTTGCCATCATCTCTTGCTTGCCTGCTCTTACCCTTTGTTTGGGTCTTTCTTTACCTACAACTACCTGATCTGTAGTTCTTCTAATAAAGAAACTAAAACTTCAGTCTGCCTTCAGTATCCCCAGTAACGTCGCCAGCCGATTTCACCGGGGTTGAAGCCCCGGATGTTTTCAGTCTAGCCCCGGGTATGAATTTACTGTTTAACCACCTTTTCCTGAAAAAAAAATCTGATGAAAATCCAGATGACCCAGCTTTCTACCAGCATTTGAACGCACCACGAATGCGCGAAGGTCCTGCCTAGCTCCCGTTGGTGTGGTGTGTGAATGAGCGTGTGTGTGAAGTCCGAGGTCCGATTAGCCCCCCATCTTTGATGTCAGACGAAGCTAAAGTAAGTTCTTCAGCTCTGTGTGCGCATGTGCAGAGGAGAGCAGCAGGCAAATTGGAGAGCAGAGATGGACAGAAAATATACAAGAAAGCAGCAGTTACAGCTCCTCAGCTTTTCAGCAGAAAAGTACAAGGTAAGATATCACATTGTTAACATGTAAAAGTCAACATTAAATCCCGCCCCCCCCCCCCCCCCCCCCCAAAAAAAAACAAGTTTAAAGTTAGCAGCAACTCCTTTCCCATCATCTGTTTTTCGAATTTGGCTTAAAGGGCAATTCCACTAATTATTTTCTACTAACAAAATTTAACAAGGTCCTGTGTAAAAACTACAACACGTAGACTTTTCAAACCTAGACTCAGATGTTTTTAAGGTACTGTAGATTAATTAAAGCACTGTTTCTGATTTGTGAAACCTATAAATGAATAAATGAGAACAAATGAGGAGAAAAGAACAAATAAGTAGGAGAAAAGGAGAACAAGAAATGAGAAGAGAACAAATAGGAGAGGAGAACAAATTAGGAAGAAAAAGAAGAGCAAATAATGAGATAAGAGGAGCAGGTGAGAAGAGAACATGTGATGAGGAGGGTCAGAGATGAGTCAGAAAAGACAAAAAGTGAATACTGTTTGAACTGTTATGCATGAGTGCAGTGCACGTGTTTCATTGTTGATTTTGTGGTTCATTCATTTTTTAAATCAAAATGACAATTTATCCACTCCATTATGTCTATTATTTGCCTTCTAAAAGACATTTTTGTAGGGAAAGACTAAAGAAAAGCTCGTCTATTTTTTTCCAAATTTACACCTGGGACCTGTACGACAAAGCCGGATTAACATGCCGGGGATTTCTCTCTGTTACCTGGGTTGACTAAATGAAAAAAAAAAAAAAAATCAGTTTTCTCTTGCCAGCATTACTTTGCTCGTCCCAGAAATGAACTTCCTGTTTACATTCTGATGTCATACACGTGCGTCTGCCCGTGATGTGGCGCATCACATCACGGGCATCATGTACACATCATGTAGCTCCCTGAATCAAAATTTAATTAAATAGAATTATGAGGTGTTGAAGACACACACACCCTGACTGCTAATGGCTCTGTCACAAAGGGACTGGAGTTTAGACACCGCTATAATCATGATCTCATAAGCGTGCCACCCTACCAGCATACCAACTCAGTCGTGTCCCCTGATATCTTTATGTGCCATCATTTGCATGCAGCTCCATGAAATCTAAGAGCAGCTGAATAGACTGCTTTGAATACTGCCAACATTTCCAATTCAAAAAGCAATTGCGTGACTATTTTGCACACTCCTGCAGTACTGTGTCAACTCATAGACCTATCATAGAATAATATCCAGGGCCTCTTCTCTGATCCTCTCCTCTCAGTGCAGGATTGCATAGTAGAGTTTTTTCATACCAACAAGGCTGCAATTTCTAAGCTGTCCTTTTCATTCTTGTGTAAAACAGCACACCCAAACTGCCTGATGTATAACTTCAGGGTGGTAACATGATAAACAATAAGTCAATTAATTGCAGGGTAAGAAAAAATTAGTGCAATAGGTTTGGCAGTCACAATGATATTAATTTACTTCTCTCTCTGTGTCTGTCTCCCTCTCTTTCTCTCCCAAAGACAGTGGAACGTCATCCAAACGTCAATCCATTAGGATGATGGCGGCTGGTCGCCAATATGAACAAACCTCAACCCCACCAATTCTTCGTGGTATCAGCCTTGGTGGGCTCTTTGTACCTGAGTGGCTAACAAAACCACTTTAGCTGAATTGTGTCAAATGTTGGTGGTTGAGGGATGAGATGCCATCTAACAGCTGTATGGGACCAAGCTGGTGACATTCATGAGGAGGTTCCAGGCTGTTGTGGCTAATTCTGGTTCTTCTACATGCTACTGAGGCCCCCGTTTGTTGAATGAATACATTGTTAAATTGCAAAAATATATTTTCTTCAAGCTTGAATAATCAAATCCATTAACTGAACCAAACAAATCAATAGCAGATTGATTGTTTTCTGTTGAGAGGAAAGATATGACAAATTTGGAGCAACTGAGCTGCTTGGCGGAGGTCGCTGAGTGCTTTTCTAGTTCAAACTATTTTACAACAGCTCAGACAGTTTTACATTACATTTGAAATACACATGTGCAGCAGTGTCCCCAGTGATCCCCGTGGTTTAAAAAGGGTTAAAACAGTTATTCAGTTGGTCCAGGTGTCTGTCAAGGAAAAGGTAACTCTTTCATCAGTGTTAGCAGCAGTTAGCGCTCCCGCAATGCTTGTTGGATGAGGGGTTACTTATTAGTAGTAGTAGGCTAGTACAGTGGTAACTAGTAGTTAGGTGTGCCAGCTGCTGTGGGTGGCATCAACACACTCTGGCACACTATATTGTATTATATATTTAAATATATAAAGCCCATGGCACTGAAATAGCGCAAATTGTGCTGTAGAACTCATCTAATCCACACTCTCTCCATTTTGTCCTTCTGTCTCTGATTGCAAAGTGACACTCTGCGCCTGGTTTCCAATAATTGCGTTTGATGGCAGGAGCCAGCATGTAGCTCGTTGTTCAGGGTCAGCAGGCAGGCTATGAAATTAAATCCCATCTCTGGAATGTAGATCGGAACATCCAAAGGCAAAGCACAAATTTATTTTTTGGGCGAGATGCTGTAGCAGCCGAGCTGGTAGGAGTTAGCCTGCTTTGTTTACGTTTTTGACTCCCGAACATCTTCTTCTTCTTCTTCTTTTTCTTCTTCTTGTACTGTTTTATTGGCGGTTGGTTGGTAAACACTTGAAATGGTGCATTACCATCACTACCTGGTGAGGAGTCACCTGAGCGTTGCTGACGTGCCTGTGACATCATTACGAACTTACTCAAACTGTGCATGCCAGGCACATTGAGGCCACTTTGGGGCCTCAATGAGGTGTTCCAGGCACGTCTCACCGGGACAAGACCCAGGGGGAGGCCCAGGACACGCTGGAGGGACTACGGTACGTCTCCCGGCTAGCCTGGGAGCGCCTCGGGATTCTCCGGATTAGCTGGCGGCTGTGGCTGGGGAGAGGGAAGTCTGGGCTTCCCTTCTTAGTGACCCCAGCGACCCGGTCTCGGATAAGCGGAAGATGATGGATGGATGGATGGATGTAAACAGATATCCAGATCTGGACCAAATCAGACCGATATTGCGCCCACAGGAACTCTGTAACAACAAAACCAGTTATTTTCCTCATCTTCTCGTCCAGTCTGGTCTTGTCTCCACAATGAAAGCTCCAACATAAAAAGCTGTTAAACTTTCCTACAGCAGAGGCGAGGTTACATTCCTGGGTAACTCTCTCCCCTTTATCCTGCAGTAGTGAAGCAGACACGGACTCTTCTGGAGTATTTTTTTATTTTTATTTTTTTTAATGATTTTTGGGCTCTAATGGCCTTTATGTGACAGTATAGACAGGGAAGGGGATCAGAGAGTGTGGGGAAGACATGCAGAAAACTGAGATTCTCAACTCTGCTGCTCATGCCACAAATATATTTGTAATTTTCTTACAAATGTGGCAAACATGTTTTTAACTATAATTAGTTGGGGAAGACTAAAAATTGTCAGGAGAGCAAAACTTGTGAATGCACAGCAGAAGCTTGAGTGGAAAGTGAGGGGGCTCAAGGAGAAGAGGATATTTGTATGAGCAGCAGTGAATCTGGATGCAGTTTTAAGGTGAAGCAGAGCATTTTTTGCATTCAAGCAGGGACTTTTAAAAGGGAGAACAAAGTTTTGAAGGACAGCAATCATACATGAGCATGGAAACTTGGAATACAGCTTAATACAAAATGTACATACAAAAAGCCCTTCTAATTAAAGTTGTACCCCATGAAAATAGGTTACAGAGGAGATGTTACATGACGCTATCCCTTTAGATCAGCAGCAGGTGCATTACAGAATTAAATATGCTTTCAACTCTCACAGAAGATTCACAGAAAAAACATGAGCTAAAATAGAAATGTGCTTAATGCCAAACAAGTAGTCTACCAGCTTGTGAGTCATCAAAGGTCACGCTGAACTGCAATTTTTAAACAGAATCAAGAGGGGAGCATCATTGGTGCAGAGGTTGCATAGTTATGGAGGCATGATGAACAGAGGAACACTGTGCTCCCAATTTTATTCAGCTTTCATGATTGTGTTCAAACTGACCTGAATTGCTTTAAAAAAAAATTTTTTACAGGCGACTAAAAAGTGAATTTTCTTTAACCCCTTCAGACCTGCATTTTTTCTGCTGGGCAAAAAAATTTTTTGTCCAACTGATTTTAGCTCCTCTCTAACATAGAAACAAATTGGATTTTAGTTTTTTTTGCCAACTCATGTTTTTATTTGTATTTTTTCATGTCCATTGCAGTGGACGCCACGACTAAATGGGCATAAAATGTTATGACCTTGTAATTAATCAGGTGTGACCTAAACTACTGGATGTCTGCATACATACTACTTCATAAGTGGATTTAGGGAAGGGTCTTGCACCATTTTTGCATTTATTGCACCATTTTTTAACTCTTCTGCTTTGAAGTGTAAGCTCTGAACAAAATTCTGTTGTTTTTATCATGATAAAGCAGGGGTCTACAACTCCAGTCCTCGAGAGCTATCCTGCATGTTTTGGTTGCATCCCTTCTCCAACACACCTGAATCACACAAATGGCTCGTTACCAGATCTCTGCAGAGCTGAATTATGTGCATTGGGGAATTAGCTATTTGAGTCAGGTGTGTTGGACAGAGTATGCTCTAATTACAGGATAGTAGCTCTCGAGGACCAGACTTGGAGACCCTTGTGATAAAGACTATAAAATATTGACTTATTGATATTTGTGAGATCATCTACAGTTTTGAACATGTAAATGAACTTTACAGATGTATCCCTGCATTGGTTAAGAACAGCAATGAGCTAGTTACCAGGAAAATCAAACCAATCTAAACATGAACTTGATAGACGTATGAGATAACCAGCTGCCACTGCAAGTTCTTCTGGCATGCACACTTCTCCAATGTACCTCTCTGAATCCAATAACAAACCAATCACATTCTTAACTAATTTTGTGCATTCTCTTGTTATGTTTTATTTTATATTTTTGTATTTATTATTTGCTATTATCATTTATATCTCATTATTCTTTTCATTTTCTTATGCATTACATGCAATGTAAATCTTACATATAAGACATAAAATTGATGAAAACCTTACACTGTGAATTAAAAAACATAATTTTTGAACTCACCATCTATATTACTTGTCTCATCTGACTCAATTTCTGAATTCTAGGAGTTAAGTTTAGACAACTCTCCATTTATAAGACCTTCCAAAAAGTCTTCGACTTTATCCTCTACAACAACATTATGTACAAAAAATATATACACATTTAACAATTTATAGATATGAATAAATATACTGTGATAGCAAACTTTACCTTTGAAAAGCTTGCAGGTATAATATTTCTTTGCATACTGACACTAAACATGTTGGTGTTGGCTAGTATCGCCAAAGTCCTGATGTCCATTGCAATGGACATCAAACTTTGAAAAAAATCCTGCTAATTGGTAAAAAGAGTTTTCATCAAAATAACTTGAAACACTATCACTTGTAACAGTAAAGATTATTCTAAGAGCAAATTTGTTTGATTTGCATGAGCATAAGCTGATATTTTTGATTGAAACTGGGCACTTACTCTTCCCTCTTACCAATTGCTTAGCCATGCTTGTCTTGTCTGAGGTCTGTCACTTTTTCAGAACATGCTCAAAGTCATGAATTGGTTTAGACTAGATAATCAAGATCCAATGAGCAACCAGCAATGGTGACATGCCTCAATCACAGTGTTTTCATTGGTTTAGAGCAACAAATATGTCATGTCCATTCAAATGGACGCAGGGGCTGTTAATCAATAATAATAATAATAATAATAATAATGATAATAATAATGATAATAACAACAACAACAATAATAATAATAATAATTATTATTATTATTGTTGTTATTATAAGATACGTTGCGCAATTAGCCACCAGTTGTATCAGACGCACAATAAAGATGCCGGTGCAGTCGCATCTCACACATCTGTGTCTGGCCACCGATTCAAATCAGTGAATCTCTACAGCCCTAATGCAGTTATAAGTGTATGTACTGTATGTATGTGTACATACATATACTGTATATATGCATGTAAATACACTGCCCGGCCAAAAAAAGAGTCGCCAACAAAAAAGAGGTCAAACATTTAACATTTCGTTGGACCGCCTTTAGCTTTGATTGCGGCACCATTCGCTGTTTCCAGAAGCTTCTGCAATGTCACCAGATTTATTTGCATCCTGTTGCATCAATTTTTCACCAAGATCTTGATGATGATTGTAGAGTCTGACCACAGCGCATCCCAAAGATTCTCAATGGGGTTCAGGTCTGGACTCTGTGGTGGCCAATCCATGTGTGAAAATGATGTCTGATGATCTCTGAACCATCTTTCACAATCTGAGCCCGATAAATTCTGGCACGGTCATCTTGGAATATGGCCGTGCCATCAGGAAAGAAACATCCATTGATGGAATAACCTGGTCATTCAGTATATTCAGGTATCAGCTGACCTCATTATCTGAGCTCATACTGTTGCTGAACCTGGACCTGAGCAACTGCAGCAACCCCAGATCATCACACTGCCCCCACAGGCTCATACAGTAGGCACTAGGCATGATGCTGCATCACTTCATCTGCCTTTCCGGCCACATTTCTTCCTGGAAGACGATCCTTCCAGTTTTTCATAATGCGTTGGACTGTTCTGAACCCAGCTTTAGTAGTTTCTGCATCTCCTTAGATGTTTTCACCTCTTGATGCCAATGATTTGACCCTTCTCAGACAGACTAACATCTTTTCCAAGACCACGGATGTGTCTTTCCATGTGGTTGTTTAGGAAATGAGAAGCAACTCATTGCACCAGTTGGGGTTAAATAACTTGTTGCCAGCTGAAAGATAATCACCCATGCAGTAATTATCCAATAGGAGGCTCGTACCTATTTGCTTAGTTAAATCCAGGTGGTGACTTTTTTTTTTTTTGGCCGGGCAGTGATATATATATGTATATATATATATATATATATATATTTATTTTTTTTTCTTTTATATATATATATATTAGGGATGCACCGATGCATCGGCTGGACATTGGTATCGGCCGATGTTTGCCTTGTTGACTGCCATCGGCCGTCGGCCAAAAAAAATGTTATTTGTTGATGGCAATGGACGATTATTATATAGCCTATATATATATATAATGATTTACATGTGTCATCAACACTGTGCTTAAGAAAAACTCTTTTTCCCTCTCTTTTTTGGGCGGGTGGGGGGAGATACTGGTAGAAGGCATCTGCGCACTTTTCTCAGTAGAGAAACGAAGATGGCGGCGGTCGTGTGCCAATATTTTACCGTTTCAGAAAAAGATCAGCGTTACGCAGTTTGCAGTACATGCTCCACAAATATTTTTTATTGGGCCATGAAAATAATCTTCTCACAGAGTATGTTTTTGTTTATTAGGCTAAAACCAATCAATTTTGTTGGGCAATATACTGAAGCATTCTTTTTAGTGATTATCAGTCCCAGGTTTTTGAAAAGTTTTCAGAAAAGAGCTTGTTATAACTAATGTCAACCACAAAGTGACATTAAAGGTTGTTTCTGTTTCATAAATTGGTCTAATTGAATTTGTGTTCATTCAAGGATAGACTGATTAAGAGCTGAAAGACTTGTAAATTTCTGTGGCACAAAGGAAGTAATAAATAAAATAGAAAACATCGGCCAAGTTGTTGTGTTAAACATCGATATAGGCCCAGACTTTCACAATCGGTGCATCCCTAATATATATATATATATATATATATATATGTATATACAGCTGTGTGAAAAAGTGTTACTTTTTTGCATGCTAGTCACGTTTAAATGTTTCAGATTATCAAACAAATTTAAATGTGAGACAAAGATAACACAAGTAAACAGAAAATGCAGTTTTTAAATGAAGATTTTTATTAGTGAGGGGGAAAAAAATTTAAAACTTAAATGGCCCTGTGTGAAAAATTGATTGCCTCCTAAACCTAATAACTAGTTGGGCCACCCTTAGCAGCAACAACTGCAATCAAGCGTTTGTGATAACTGGCAATGAGTCTTCAATAGCGCTGTGGAGGAATTTTGGCCCTCAATTAGATTGCATCTCAATTGTATTCAGGTCAGGACTTTGACTAGGCCACTCCAAAGTCTTCATTTTGTTGTTCTTAAGCCATTCAGAGGTGGACTTGCTGGTGTGTTTTGGATTATTGTCCTGCTGCGGAACCCAAGTGCGCTTCAGCTTGAAGTCACCAACAGATGGCCGGACATTCACCTTCAGGATTTTTTGGTAGACAGCAGAATTCATGGTTCCATTTACCACAGCAAGTCTTCCAGGTCCTGAAGCACCAAAACAGCCCCAGACCATCACACTAAAACCACCATATTTTACTTTTTGTATGATGTTCCTTTTCTGAAATGCTGTGTTACTTTTACGCCAGTTGTAATGGGACCTACACCTTCCAAAAAGTTAAAATTTTGTCTCATCAGTCCACAGAGTATTTTCCCAAAAGTCTTGGGGATCATCAAGATGCTTTCTGGCTAGACTGAGACGAGCCTTTATGTTCTTTTTGCTCAGCAGTGGTTTTAGTCTTACAAATTACAATTTAGTGAAATAAAATATTTCTTTTGAATTGTTATTTCCAATAATAATAACAAAAAAACAAAAACAAAACAAACTGTCCCACACACATTAGAGCACCTTTCCCAAGAACAGTGGACCAAAATACCTGCCAACATGTGTAGGTCTTTTCAAACATTAAAGAAAACACATTCCAGTGATTGCCTCAAACTGTTGCTCTACAAAATTTTAGCTTTGGAACCCCATCGTGTTTGTTTACTTGTTTTTTTGTGTGTGTGTTTGTTTTTAATATTTCTGTTGAACCACAACACACAATCAATGTCATGAATTTCATGGAATTTTTAGTCATTTATACTTTTGTCAATTTTAACTTATTGCAATGACAACTGATTTTTTTTTCCTTCTTTACTTGGAGGTTCAGTAGCAAGGAACCCGCCACAACAAAATGCGTGGGTATGATGATTTATTTAAAGGGAGCCCTATCATGAAAAATGGACTTTTAAGAGCTTTTCAGCATGTCAGTGTGTTATTTCCTCATCAAGAAATGATTTAAATCGTTATTTTTCTTCATTCATGCATATTTGAGTAATCTACATGAATATTTAAACCAAGCGCTACCTCCCTGCAAACGCTGACTATCCACCCCGTTACGATAACGTGGCACCAATCACAGTCCATCGCCCTCAGTATCGAGCCGCCCTCTTTAGCAACTCAAATCCTATACACCTCTCTAAAAACCCCTCAGAATCCTCAACAAACAGCCTTTAGCACACGTTCCAAATTTTTTTCTTTTTTTTTCTTCTTTTTTTAACTAAGACAGCAATTGGGAAAATGCAGACGTCAGCGTGGTGTCAGCGGGGTTTTTTGCTTTCTTCCAAGTGGTGATAACTTCGCCCCAACTTTGTGTCTTCACCTACACTTCATACTCCAGTTTTCCAACTTCTAACCTCGCAGTCCACTACCGCTCACCCCTATCACACATCTCCACCATCAACTACCTATTTTCCAATTTACTTACTTCGCTCTTGCTTCTGTAGACAGCGTGCTTCACTCCAACCCTGTCAGCGCACACCCACACTCCTCCTTTATCCCGCACGAGCCGATATCCATCAATACACCTAGCCTAGCTCAGCGCTAACTGTGAAAGAATAAACATGCAGTAAAAACTGGACAATAAACATGTCCAGTTTTTTAATGTTAATGGGTGATGAAGAGTTAAATATCAAAAAGAACGAGCCCACCCATGTCTTTCTCTGTTGCCGTGAACAGGCTGTGTGCTGCATAATGCGATCGGAGTAATTATCCATCAATGTTCACTACAAACATCCACATGAGAGCTGTCAGTGACGCTGCTACAGACAATTCTGTGACCCTCCAGAACAGGTTTGATACATGAGCGGTTGCGATGGTTTCAAACACTACAAGGGATAGTTATGGATTCTTCTGCTGTCAGCAAACGATCCAGATCAACTGAAAGGCCACTAAAAAGTGGCACTACGAAAGTGGCACATAATATATATATATGTATGCATATATTTATATATACATACATGTATACATACATTATGTTAGACTTTTTTGGGGTTTTTTTTTAAAACAATGTTCCACGTGATGTGAACAATGACATAAAGGACAGGAAGGCTGGTTGACAGATAAATGCTGTCAACATCTGGCATTAAGTTCTTTGTAAGTTTAACATTTAGAGCTTACATAAAGACTTAAATATGAACATAATTGTCCAATGATAGTTTGCCACCTTCATGTATATTCAGAAGCATTTTTCTAAAGGTTACTTCAATGATCTTTCAGTGGACAATTAAATGTCAGCACACTGAGAGCTTACATGACTCATAGTTTAATATTTTAGATTTTTTTTTAAATACTGCATCAATTCAATCTCTGTATTTTACCAATCTCTAGATCAGAGGGGCCCAAATCCAGTCCTCAAGAACTATTATCCTGCACATTTTGGTTGCATCCTTTCTGCAACACACCTGAATCAAATGAATGACTTGTTACCAGGCCTCTGCAGAGCTGAACGACATATGCATGACGGAATAAGTCATTTGATTCAGCTGTGTTGGGGAGGGTATATTCTAAAAACTGCAGGATGGTAGCGCTCAAGGACTTGACTTGGGCACCCCTGCTCTAGATTAACCAGGGAGTACAGATGTTCCAATACCATCTCTCTCCTCCTAATACCGTTACTTGTGCTGTGGGTATCACCTGATACAGTGTATCAACACCACTATTATATATGTATAATCTATATGTGTATATATATAATCTATATGTGTGTGTATATATATATATATATATATATATATATATATATCAGAGGTTGCGCTAGACTTTTTTGTTGTCCGTCATTTTGACTGACAGGGTCATAAAAATCCAGTCATAATCTATTTCTTACCTGTCACTTTAATTAAAATATATACATATAATAATGACATGTTCGGTAGCATTTTTCCATTAAATGCTTGGTTGCTCAGTTGGTGCCGAAGACTGATTACTTTTTTGTCCCTCATCTTCCACTGCATCAGTCTTCCTTTTTTCACCTCTTTTGTCAACACTATCTTCATTATTGGGCTTTTTGAAGAAGCTTCGGACACTCAGCTGCTGTGACATTTTTCCGAGTGAACCCAACAGGCCATGCATCAAGAGAGACAATATGCTAACTCGCCATCTAGTGGTCAGGAGTGTAAATTGCAATCTGTCAAAATGACTGACGGCCTTCAGATTTTTATATATATATAAAAGGTAAATAGTATATAAATATATCGGTTAACGCATACACCTGATATATATATACATATATATATATACACATATTGTGTGTGTGTGTGTGTGTGTGTGTGTGTTATTACATCCGCATGACTGTGATATGATTATCACTGTGGTAAGGCTTGGCTCAAGTTAAACACTTTTGTAAAACATGAATGAATGCAGCAAATTGAAGCCATTTCTTTTTAAATGCAATCTCGCTGGTGGGAGAATCAAGTGTGAAATATTACCATACCATCAAAACCATTACTAGTTAGCTCCTTGTCTAACAGGTGTCAGTTGATCACTCCTTCCTTGCCCCTCTAAAACTTTTTTAAAGGTGTCATCACCCAGAAATCCCACTTTTTCATGCTAAAACGTGTGTTGCTGAAAAGAAAAGCCGCTGTGATCAATTGCTCTGCTGTTAAGGTAGTGCTGCAGCAGTATTTTCAGAGCTGCAACACCGACTAAACTACCAAGGACCAGTGGATTATATTTATTAAGACTATGTGCAGTGGGTTAGTGTTACTGCTTTTGTAACTATTGTGCAAGAGACCAAGAAATGATGGTAGACAAACAGTGACAAGCTGTGAATGTAGCTAAACAAGCTACACACTTGTTGGAGAAACTTCACATAGAACATCCGCTTATGATGTTTTCCGGTGCTTTTCCGGTGCTTTTCCCGGGAGCACCGGGACATTTCCCAGTGCTCCCGATGGCCAGTCCGCCACTGGAGACAGACTATTTGAACATATGAGGGCAAAGGGAAACAGGTTGATACAATCAGGTAATCAGGGAAGACAGGCTGGTGACATGAGGAAGGGCAAGTGACCTGAAACATTAGAGTTACTTCAAAATAAAACAGGAAGTGCCAAGATGTAAACCCCAAAACCACACAAGACCTCAACACTGCATGACACTCTCTGTTGCCTTGAACAGGCTGTGTGCAGCATATCAGTGCGTACACACCAAACGCGAAATGGGCGTCAAAATCGCGCCTGATGCCCATAGTTGGACGCTGGGTCGCGAAAAAGTTAGATGCTTGATTTCCAGCATCTTGACGCCTCCTGACACGTGGCGAGTGATGCCCAGCCAAGGCGCGCTCGACGCACCTCAGAAGGAGCCCCTCCTTTTTCTTTTTCCTGTCACTGGTCTGTCTGCACCATGACAGATGCAGGAGAGAGAGCGGCTGTGATAAACAAAGCTAGGGAATGTTGTTGTCGGGCATCTCTGCTCCGTGTCTGGGTTCACCAGATGATTCCAGATGTTCTGAGTGTGATGAGTTTCACCATTTACTTTAGGAGCTGAGCGCTGGCAAGGGGCGCTCTCAGCCGTCTGATCCGGCCCAGTTTAACAACCCGCGGTCCAGATGTGGGCCAGCATTATAAGCCCATTACATCCCATCGGCACAGCAGGTCATCAAACCGCCGTTTAGAAACCGGGACCGGACACAGATCACAGTTTATCCTCCTCAGTCTTCAGAGAGAGAGGAGATTCTCCTGGTTCTTCTTGGTGTTTCCCGTCCTGTCATAAAATGTGTGTCTGTGCCATGACATTGAGTTGCTCTGATTGGTTGACGCCCCGCGTCAAGACACCAAAGTTCAGATTTTCAAACACTGGTGTCTGCTGCCCGTGATGCGCGTTAGACGCTCAAAATCTCAAAACTCGTCGTGCGAAACACGCGTAACACCCTTAGATGCGCGCAACGCACCGCAGGGTTTTCGATGCCTCCTCGACGTGCGTCGGCCATTGACTTTGCATGTAAACCTGACGCCCTTGATGACCAAATCGTGTTTGGTGTGTACGCACCGTAATGCGCTGCGATTCGATGGCCGAATTTCCCACACAGTCCTGCAGCTGTGATGTCAATTGACACTGCATACAGGAAGGATTGTAATTAAGCAGAAGTATCTTTGCTTAAATTCTACTCAAGTAAAAGTGAAAGTACCCATCTAAAAATGTACTTGAGGAAAAGTAAAAGAGTACTTAATTTAGAATACGCTGAGTAAAAGTTACGTAGTTACTTTCAGTTACTTGCTGTAAATAAGAACGAGTTATAAATCCAATCCAACATTGTTTTTGAGAAACTTTAACAACACTACGATAAAAAAGAGAAAAAAAGAAATCAAAATATCCAAGATGGTGAAAATATTGAACAAATCCTTATTAACACACTGTGCTATTTCTGTAGTATCCTAAATCATGAATTCACTTGTCTTAATTAATAAACCAGCACACTGATGGCTTATTTAAGAGATGAAATAAAGTGCCATGATCCACAGATTATTCTATCCACTGAATACCAGCATTGGGCAAATTTTTCAGCGTTTGGATGATAAAGTTTTTGCCTTGTTTGAACACAAAGAGCTGACTGGAGTTGGCCAAGGATTTCCTTCTTCATCTCTTTTGCAGGAATTCAATGTTTGCTTAGCATCCTCAGCCTCCTCCATTTCCTATCTCTTGCTCTAGCTCAAGCATCAGTGAGATTCCCTTTCAGGGGACGATACACTGAACATCACCAAAGTAGATCAGCAGCATAGATTAATAATAACTGTTCTACATAAAACCAGTTCAAGCTGATTTTCTCACCTCGTCTTTCATTTTTTACTCAGTAACAGGGGAGGCTTCCAAAGTAGTGGCGTAAATTACTTGAGCAAAATGTACAGCGGAGTGCAGAATTATTAGGCAAATTAATTTTTTAATCCACCTTCTAGATCCTCTTTATGCATGTTGTGTTACTCAAAGCTGCATAGGCCAAAATACTACTAGGCCAATTAAGCATATCAGGATGATGTGCATCTCTGTAATATAAAGTGGTGTAACCTAAGTGCCATGAACTGTGACCCTTTATCAAGTGTATTAGGCAAACATAATGATTAACTCTGTTGTTCCACTCAGGCCGCTTGTAAACAACATTATAACATCGGTTCCTGTGTGCTCCCGTGCCGGCTTGGCTGGTGAACTGCAGTTATCAACAGCTCCTTCACTCACTCATCTCATTTACATAATCCTGCTTCTACTGACATGCCTTTAACATGTGATTGCTACGTCAAGTTTATCAAGCAACGGATACAGGAATTAGTCAATCCTGAGATTGACAGGTTACCTGTTTAACCAAGCTGCCCACCTTTAACCCAGTCGATGGCACTGGCAAGGTTACTCAGGACCAAAAATTTCCACTGAATTCTGCCTCACTGTCACTTTTCTTTGATTCACATCATGAAATCTCTCATTGGAGGGTTTGGTAAGGGCATGCAATCTGTCTTTAGAGCACTGAAACTGTGGGGCCCAAAAGAAGAGCAAAACTGGCACCAGCTTGCAACAATTAAAGAGGTTTCTGAAGAGTGAATGAATGCAGCAAAAAGGAATAAGTTGTCCAGCAGGAGAGGCAGGAGCTCCAGTGTTGACTCTGTGAGCTGCTGGCAGGATATGACAGGTGAACCCAAATATGTAAGCTCACGCTGACATACAAAGAATCACTGTCAAGAACTTAGGGGGAAAAAAAGAACTTCAAAACCACCAAGGTGAGAGGCAGAACAATCTTAAAAAGAGGATGGTTATGGTTATGCATATAACTCAAGTGGAATCAGGAGAGAAATCACACCTTTACTCATACAGAGAACTACATGAGAAATACAGTGAAAATAAAAAGGGGAAATATAGAGAAAAGTAAAGAAGACAGGGTCATGCTATAACATCTCTTTCATGTCACACCATTTGTGAGGAAAAAAAAAGGCCACTTGATCTATAATGGACTGAGGGTGAAAAGGTTGTGTGACTCATCCTTTAAAATGAATTTTATCCTTCAGTCTCTTAATATGAGATCTTACAGGTTTCTGCCAGTAATCTGCTAAAGGTGTCAAACTCAGACATAAGCCCTGTTCAAATGGACAACTGAAGCTTGTCTGTGTGGCAGAACAGCACAAATCTCACAGTAATTTCATGTCCTTCTGAATTGACTGCTTTTTGCTGCTATTCAGTTATCATATAAAACACCTCATCTGAAAGACCTTCCTGGCTGCTGTAGAGGCAGTTTAGATGATCATACATTGCCCTGTTCTGTTCTCTTTCATTAACTGCTCTTATTTCTTCTGCAGCTTATTTAGATTTATAGTACTTTGACATTTTCATTTGTCCTTTTAAATTCAGTTGATAACAGTGATGTGAGCAATCTGTGAACAGTCACAGTAGATAAGTAGGTGGGCAATATATAGTCTGGTTTCCTGAGTCTGGTGGAATACTGGATATTTTCTGCTCAGACAAATCACTAGCTAATGACAAAATATTTAATTTGAAAATGTCTTCTAAAATTGTTTATTTGGACTAACATTATCAGAATAATTACCTTACGATGCATGTACATGTTTTAACAAATATTCAATTTCAAAATTATACCAAAAACTGTACAGTGTAGACAAGAAAAAAATATTATTGGAAATATTTTATTTATTTTTTAGTAAAACAACAATAAAACAACAACAACAAAACCTAATGGAATAATTAGCGATTAAAAAAGTAGTTTAGTTTTTGTGCATCTCAGTTCTTGGATCAGGTCTAATATTATTCTCGAGGGCAGGGATGCTCAAGTCTGGTCCTCGAGAGCTACTATCCTGCACATTTTGGTTGCATCCCTTCTCTAACACACCTGAATCAAATGAATAGCTCGTTACCAGGATTAAGCATTTGATTCAGGTGTGTTGGAGAGGGTACGCTCTATAAATTGTGGGATGGTAGCTCTCGAGGACCAGACTTGGGCACCTCTGCTCTAGAGGAAAGTAATGATGGGTAAACAAGCTATTTTTCAAACAATGATGATAGCAAGGCTGCATGATGGTGCGATGCTGTTTCTTCTCCCTGTGTATGCATGGACTCTCTCTAGGTAGCCTACTTTGGCTTCCTCTCATAATTAATATGCTTATTTCCTGAACTTAAAGGTTGAATATGGAATACGGACAGAACAGCGACATTACGTGTCTAGGTCGTAGTTGCAACGACAGAAAAACAACTCCAGCCGTTTGGGTGCCAGGCTCGCTGCCGATACGCAAGTAACCAACAGTCTGCAGCATGTCCAACAAGTAACGCAGAGGAGTTTATAGGCCCCAACTGACAGCTAACGTTAACCATGTTAGCAAACAAGTTAGCTTACCGATCCAGGAGAAAAGTTGCCATTTCCGTGTTTTGATGCCGTGGAAAACGTTTATGTGGGTCCATTTAGTGAAGTCTTCACCTAAATTTACTCCAAGTTTTGCTCCTCTCAGGTCACTCCTCCTCAGAAACAGATAACATGTCCAGGGCTCTGAAGCAGCTGCTTCACTCGCCGTCTCCACTGTTTCCCCCGTGCCAGCTAACTGTGTTCAACATATTGTTGCTACACAGAGATTTTATTTGGCAACCCGCAATGGCAGCGTGTATTGGCTTATAGACGTAAATGCCATTGTCAAACCCATAAAAATTTATTTTATAAATATTTTTAGGCTAAATATAATTTTTCTAGGAAATGTTGTACTTTCATTCTGTACCTCCCTAAACGACCTGTGGAGGAGGCCCCCCCCCCCCCCCCCCCCCGAGTATATATTTTTTTAGAAACAGCTTTTAATAAAAATGTTCCATATTCAACCTTTAAGCCAGCTCCTTTGCCTCCCATCTTTCAGTGCTGGACAAACTGATTCAGCCAGGTGTGTCTGGTCATTGTCTTCATGGTTATTGAGATCAGGCACACCTGGATTAATCAAATCCAATAATGAAAGACAAGAGATAAAGGAGCTGGCTCCTTTATCTGCATAAAGCCCATTGGTCACTTAAACTCTCCCTAGGTGGTTGTTTGTCTCTGTGTGTTGGATCTGGAATGGACTGGTGACCTGTCCAGGGTGTACCCTGCCACTCTGTAGCTACTGGGACCCAATGACTGCACTGGAATAAATGTAGGTGTAGAAAAATGGATGGATGGATGGATGGATGGATGGATGGATAGATGTGTGGCAAGTTACAGAAGGAGAGCCTAGGCAGAGTTTAATCCCCAGACTCATGTATGCTAACCAGTCAGCCAAAGGGATATCCCAGTGGCTACGTAGCCAGGGTGTATCATCAATCAGAGGCATAGTGACAGGACCCCACACTGTCATATCTCTCCCCCTCTTTCCACAAGTGCTTGTGTTCCCAGCAGGGTGCCACCAATTTCAAATCGATGGATTGTTTATCAGCATTGCACATGGATCCTTCTGGCATGCCAGAATGTGGCAAGGTACGCAAGAAGGGTCCAGGCAGGATTTCAATCCACAGACTCGGTCCATACACCATCTTCACTAACAATTTGCAGGACTATAATAATAATAATAATAATAATAATAATAATAATGATAATAATAATGATGATAATAGTAGTAGTAGTAGTAATAATAACAATAATAAAAATACATTTTATTTAAAGTGCTTTTCAAGAAGCCCAAGGACACTGTACACACCAAGTAACAAATCAAGGCAACAACACAAATAGTCAAGATGCAATACAAAATACATAGAAAAGAAAACAGATAAAAACATTTTAAAAAGAGAGCAGAAATACAGCGGTTTCAACAGATGAAGTGAATGATGTCAGAGTTTGAAGGCAAGTTTGAACAGGAGGGTTTTGAGATTAAAGGGGAATTACAATCTGTGACTCAACTGGTAGAACAATATGAGAAAAACAAGCATGCTTGGTTCAAACTATTCAATCAGTGAAAAAATCCAACATTGAAGTTAAGAATAAATTATATACTAATTAATAAAGTAAGTGATGGCAAGCACTTATTTGGTAT
This sequence comes from Atherinomorus stipes, assembly GCA_023101725.1. Classification (NCBI taxonomy): domain Eukaryota; kingdom Metazoa; phylum Chordata; class Actinopteri; order Atheriniformes; family Atherinidae; genus Atherinomorus; species Atherinomorus stipes. The sequence continues at coordinate 11,223 of JALJCO010013451.1, read as the reverse complement.
TATTATTGACATAAATTAACACGGAGAAAGCATGTGGACAAGATCACAGCTAAAAATGGGCGTTGTAATTTCCACAATTAAAAGGACTGCCAGTTTTTTGACACTGCAGGCCATGAAACTATTAAAGTGGTTACATGTTAAAGATAGACTTCTATTTTCCCTACTTTTATTTGTCAGAAACATCATAGTAACAAAGTCACAACTCATCATCTGTAGGAACTTAGAATTTAGCTCCCGTCTTACAAGACATGCTATTATTGGTAATATCACCTTAGCAGTAGCAAAACCTAAAGCCATTTAACAAACTGTCTTCTACAGAGGAATGTGTCAGTTGAACTTATAACCTAAATGTATTATATAAACCAAAAATAAAGTTCTGTTTAAGGTGTTATTGAAACAACATAAAATAAATCAAGTATGAAATAATCATTGTTTACACACACACACACACACACACACACACACCCCACACACGCCCACACACACACACACACACACACAGTTTTCATTCCTCATGGGGTCTTTCCATTGACATAATGCATACCCTAGCCCCTTACCCTAAACCTAACACCCATAACTGATTGCCTAAACCTAACCCTTGTCCTAATCCTAACCTAAACCTAATTGGAACTTAATCTCTAAAACCTAATCTTGACCCTCAAAACGGGGTTCATCCCCATGGGGACCGGGAAAATGTCCCCACGAGGGCAAGACGTCCCCACAGTGATGGTAAAAATCCAGAACACAGTCCCCACAATGTTGCAATTACGCGTCCACACACACACACACACACCCCCCCCCCCACACACACACACACACACACACACACACATATATATATATACTGTATATAACTATATATACACTGTGTGTAAGTGTATTTGTGTACTGTATATGTGTGGGCTGTGTATATATAGGCACTGTAAAATAAACAGTAAGAATTATTGGGGGCTATAGGTACTATTAAGTGTGTGTATGTGTGTGTCACAGGGTGAATTAACGGGTGCTGTCAGAAACTGGACTTCTGCCCATTAGTTTGGTTTTAGCATGGTTTTATGGTTTTTGTGAGAGAGACGACAGACACAGGAGACTGGCAGCAGTTGGTGGAGGAGGATACCCCGGGCTGGGGGCTCAGGAGATGGTGATGGCAGAGGAACATGGCTTGGGAATCAGATGGTGGTCGCGGACCCAGAGAGAGGCTTATGGCCAGAGGTGCAGCTGCTTAAGGGAGTGACTGCTCGGGCCAGGGGAGCGGTTGTGGTGGAGTCCCAGGAGAGCCTATGGCCAAGGGGAATGCGGACCGGAAAGGAGCCACAGCCCAGGGAGATGCCAGCCACCACGAGCCCTTTTAGCCACTTTTGCCCCTTTTAGTAGTTCTAGTTCTTTTGTTTTATAACTTTTATTAGAACATTTTGCTATTTTATTACTTTAGTACTTTTATTTATCTTATTTCTTTGATGAAGTTTTTATAATTTTTTGATAACTACCTGCTGGAGATGGTCTGTCTTTCTTCCCCCTCCTCCAGCTGTCCTCGGTATTCCAAAAGAACCACTCTAAATATGTTAGGGAGAATAAAAGTGTTGAACACATCAACATTTTTCTCAGAACATATATTTCTAGTAGAGCTGTTGACACAGTGAAGTTTGGAGGTGGGAGATGGGAACATCATGGTGGGAGCTGTTTTTCAGCATGTGGCACTGGTAGACTTCATATTATTGAACGAAGAATGAATGGAGAGAAGTACAGAGACATTCTGTACCAGAATCTGTTGCCATCTGCCAGTTGCTGAAGATGAAAAGAGGCTGGATCTTTCAGCAAGACAACCATGCAAGCACACAGCCAAGGAAACACTCAACTGGTTTAAGAAAAAGAACATCGAACTGCTAGAACAGCCCAGTCAATCGCCCCACTTGAATCCAATTGAAAATCTTTGGAAAGAACTGAAGATCCGAGTTGACAGAAGAGACCCCTGGAACCTTGAACATTTGAAGGCATTTTGTGTGGAAGAATGGGCCAAAATCACACCTGAGCAACATATTCCACTGTTTTCTCCTTTCATTTCACTATATTACACATAGCTTGATTTATGGACATCAATGTTAGGATTTCTTTGTATGTGTGCATTACTTGGTTTGTTGCCGACATCTGGTGAAAATTTCATGACAACAGCTCTACTAGAAATTTCTAGAAAATTATTGATGTGTTTTTTTCCACCGCTGTATACATGGACTAGCATGCTGCATTTTTATTTTTATTTTGTATTTGTTTTCGTATTTGTATTTTATATTTTATTTTATGATTATTCTACAAATTATAGTTTACATCATTTGTGTAATTTTATTTTATGTCTTGTATGAATCTTTGTATGGACCCCAGGAAGAATAGCAATAGCATCTTGCTGTAGCTAATGGGGATCCACAATTAAAAAAAAAAAACAAAGAAATAGACTCCTGGGTGAGAGTCATACACGCTTACCAGTCAGCTTAAGGGATATCCCTGTGAACAGGTAGCCAGGGCGCATGATCAGTCAGAGGCATAGTGACATGATCCCACACTGTCAGAAATGGATGGATAATCATGAATTCAAATTAGGAGTTCAAGCCTAATCAGAAAACCTTTCTTAATATGTGTTTTCATGAAGTAACTTAACACATTTTTGTGTACAGTTTGAGATCATTTATTGGTTTTGGCTACATTGTTGCTTATTTGTTTCTTACTCTACTGAATATCCTGGACACTGCTCTGCTGTTATTGGTCATTTTACCCTTTCTGAGCCTTTATCATCTGGCAGGAGGAAAGAGCAAAGTCATGCTCTTTCCAGTTTGAACCCAAGGGAGAGATTTTACAAAGGAAAAATCTTTCTAATGAAACACCACCTGGTGCTTCCAGTGTGATAGAAGGGTCACAAGCCAGTGACAGGTGGAGAATGATTGTCCAAGCCTCTAATGCAAGGGGGAGAAAGCACCAATACATTTGTTCTCGATAATAGTCAGAGCTGTGATACTGCTGGCAATTATCACCTTCAGAAAGACCGTGGAGAACAATGTCATTGTTTTATGACTGTTGATCTGTTGTTGTCACTATACAGTGCCATAAAAAACATTTCTATCTCTTTGGTGTCCTCTCAACAAACATACCCTATATCTTTCTTTATAAATCTCTTATTTTTCCATAAAGCATAAAATACAACATGCCTTTTGTGTGTGTGTATATATGTTAGAAGACATATCATGATCAAAACTGGTTATCAATACCACTGATTTCTGCTTCCAATCTATAGATTATCTCTACAAAGAAAGATGAAATCAGACAGCCCATACTTTCTACAAAGACCATTTTCAGAAACCAATCCTGACATTTTATCTACATATGCCACAAGGAACCAATGAAATGCGAAGCTAGCAAAGCTATGAGGAGATGTTAGAGCAGAAGCAAGGTCAAGCGTCAAAGTCAAACAAGCTGCAGGAGCCTGGAGTTGTATGAGAAGGTAACTACACAGGCTTTTATTTTCAGCTTTACTTTTATGTATTTATCCCCGCCACCACCAGACTGTTCCCATTGCTGGTTTGGAGCCAAAGCATAACTTGGAACCAGTTCTTTGTGTTTTATCCACCAAAGTTGTGGCTCCAGTACTAAAATACTGTTGCTATGCTACTCTTTGCTGGTTCCAGTGCAAAGTGTTACATTTACTGTGCTTTATTTAAGCGAGAACAATAATAAACTGAGCTGCAGTATCATGAGTTCAGTGATCCTCTGATTTTCTTGTTTAATGGTTTATATCACTAATTGCCTCTGTCAGTGCTGCATAATATGTGCCATACAGAGGTGCAGTTACTGTCACCATTTTTACAAATGTCACCAAACATCATTATTTATGATGGTATTTTGAATCAGACTGGTGATATATTAAGATATAAGATTGGGAAACAAGATAATCTTTTAATTGCATCCATCATCATCAAGGAAACAAGATAAATGTGACATGTTTTTATGATGGTGGTTTTTTTTTCGCACTGCAGTTCTGCAGAAGTTCTCACAAATCGTGAACAAGCAAGCTATCTGTCCAGGGAGGGGGTGTCTGTTCAATGACTTAGTCACAGCTTTTTGGCCGGCAAGCAGCTTCTTTTCAATGCTGTCAACCAGAGAAAGTATTGTGATCATTTTACTTGCTTTCTCTTGTATAATTTAACTCCTTTCCTTCCTTTTCCCAAATATAAACATTTATGGCTCAATTAAACCAGTGTCAGAAGTGCTAAACAGAGTGCAACACAAAGAGAGTTAAACAAGGAAAATCTGCGCCTGGAAAAGGAGGTGGCATAGAGCTGATGAGCAGCCTACTGTATTTTCAAAGATCTCTAGCCACTGAATGAAAGGTGATGATTCAGCAAAAACATTAGTTATCAACTTCAGCGTTTTTTATCTGAGATCATTAGTCTTTAGTTAAAATCTTAAATATGCATGACTTTTGAACAGTGATTAATAATTTATGCCACAACTGCCTGAGTGGAGTCAATAGATGCGAGCAAACAAGATAATCTTTCCTCTTTTAGGTGGTCACAGATTAAAGCAGTTGAACTATTATTATTCCTATACTTTTTAAGATGTAAATTTACAGCTTCTTCTTTGTAATTGGGCTATTGACAAAATTCCCTTCACTGCATCATATAAAAGTCCAACTCTTTATTTGAATCAGTTCTTTCTCCTCTTTCTTTTTGTTTACTGTACAGAGTGTGAAGTAGAGCAGGATTTTTCTTCAATTTGGTCTCTGCTGAATTAAACCTGCCTATCCAACCCACTGGGCGTTCTACAATCACAACACATTATCAGTCTTTGTCAAATCTGCCTTTTCAAAATGTTCTATGGTGCTCTAAAATGTTTGGACAGTTATAAAAGTCTGTTAGATCTAAATCTATTATTCTTTTTCTTGCTATGCCAATACCTATGTTTCCTTCAGATTATCTAACACTTCTTTCAGCATTCCTTCCTCTTTGAAGCCTGCAAGGCAGAGGGATATTGAGCTGTTATTAGCTTTTCTTTTCTCCTTACTAAGAATATCCAGCAAAATCCAAAGTTGTCCATCCTATTCTTTACTCATAAAGAGAGGACGGTGGAATCTTACATTCACCATCTGAAAGCCATAAGACATTTTTATAATTTAAGCCATGCTGTCTTGGAAGGAAATCACTATATAGTTCAGATGGCAGGATAAGATATCCATCATGTTGACAAGCACAGTATGTTGTTATTCTGGGATAAATGCGGTAAATTGTTCTTCAAAATGGATGGCAAAAACCTAATTTCCATTCATCTGGTGAGAAAGTAAAACAAACAAACAAACAAACAAACAAAAAGAACAACATGGTTAAATCTAATTTTAATTAAACTAGAAATACTTTGTTAATCCCCAAAAGGAAATTAAAATGCTATCAGACATAATTATTCATGGTCCTGAAGAAGCCTCTTACTAAACCCATGATTCACATCTGCACAATAAGCTCCAGCAGCTCCAGAAGTACCCCAGCACAGAACCAGCCATCTCCATCACCTCCTTCAGCTTCTTTAAGTTTCTCGGTCTGATGCTGCTGCTTCAGCAGATGGTGTAAATGGAATTCCCTATGGCGTTCTTTGTGTCAATGCAACATCTTAAGGATCTCACCTTCCTCAAGAATAGTTTGTTGTGTCCCTTCTTGAAGATGAGCTCGGTGTTGCATTTTCAGTCTGCTGCCCAGCTGAACTCCTACAGATAATTGTAGCCCCCTGCTAACCAGAGGTGGACAGCCATGTTTTTGGATCTGCCGGTACATTTAGAACAGGGGCCTCATTTACACACAGATCGGTGCATTTTTTGTGCATGAGAACATTTTTATGAAAAGTGTGGAATTTACCATCTTGTTCTTTTAGAAATGTTCTCCAATAAAAGAACAGCTCTAACCACACACAGAATCTAGTGGTAGAACAGAGGAACTCATTTTTGCAGGTGTCACAGCTATCTCAGCATCTGCTTTATTTTTTTTTTGTGATCAACTGTTTATTGGGATTTGACAGCCAACAATCACTCATTCAACAGCAGATAAGTAAATACTGTAAACACATGCGTAATGTAGGCACACAGACACATATATATCAAAGATCATGGTAATAGAAAATAACCACAAAACTAAACTAAAAATATAACTAAACATAAAAGATAGTAAAAATACAAAGGCAAGTAAAACAGATGTGTCACAGATACACATAAGGAGCACAGCTCATGCCAAAATACCTTTAAGAGCCTCCACTGTTTGAGCCCAGGACAATATCACTTCCTCCTTAGCCCCGTGGAGGAAGCCCCGTGGACACGTGCCGTAGACAATTCCAGCTGTGCAACATCTATGAAGTTGAGCAACCACTGTCTGCGAGTTAGTATATGGGGCGGTTTCCACCTAGTTGCTATCATCTTTTTTGCTGCAGTTAAACCAGCCAGAAACATGCTTTTTGGGGATTTCATAAGTTCCAGTTGAGAGAGGTCATTCAAAATAAAAACAGACGGGGATAGGGGGACAGCAGTGGATAATAGCAAAAATAGATCCCTTTGCACCATTTTCCAAAAATTTGCAACCCCTGGGCATTCCCAAATCATGTGGAAAAAGGTACCCACAGTGCCAGTAGTGCATAATGTACAGTTTGGGTTATCTTTAATTTTCATACTATAAAGTTTACAGGGAGTTATGTATGTCCTATGAATGAAGTTTAAATGAATCTGTTGGTGGTCAGGGTTTCTGGATGACTGTTTAACTGTATCCCAGACCCTATCCCAGCTGAAGTTGGGGTCAAGGTCGGGGATGTCTGTACGCCAAGAAGCATTAATTGACAACGTAACGTAAGATTTTTCTAGAAAACAGCGATACAATTTAGATACAATCTTTTTGGACTCCTGGGCCTGACACAAGAGTTTGATCAAAAAGTGATCCTCAAGTGGTTCTTGCCAAGGTACACCATACGTTTTCATGGCAGTTCTCAACTGCAGGTAGAAATAAAAAGTGGAAGGTTGCAAGTTGAACTGTAATGAGAGCTCTTCAAAGGAGTATAGACCCCTCTTCCCAAAAATGTCGCCTAGGGTGTGAATCCCTTTATCATACCACTGGCGACATTGACCAAACTTACAATCAACAAATGGTCATTATAAAAAATAGGTGAATAAGGATTCCAGTTAGATGAAATATCACATATTTTTTCTACTGCTCTCCAGACTGCCAAGATATGGGTAACAATGGGACCATAGCGGGTCCCATTTTGTAGATTTCTTTTTTTTTTTTTTTCTTTTTTTTTTTAAGGATTTTTTGGGCACTAGTGGCCTTTATGCGACAGTGTATAGCGACAGGAAAGGGGCAGAGAGAGTGGGGTGTGACATGCAGCAAAGGGACCTGGATCCGGGAATCGAACCGGGGCCGACTGCGTTGAGGAACTGTAGCCTCTGTTCATAGGGCGGCTGCTCAACCAACTGATATTTTTTGACATTCGGATCGACTGAGCGAGAGGCTCCAGAGAGAGTGCAAACAGAAGAGGACTTAAGGGGCAGCCCTGTCTGGAGCCCCTCGCCACGTCAAATAGGGATGAACAAGTCCTACCCGTAAGTACCATTGCAGTTGGATTGGTATATAAAACTTTAAACATGTGTAAGAAGTGAGGGCCCAACTCAAAGGGCCCGATTTACGAAAGGTTTGCGCTTGTTAAAACAGGCGCTATCTTCATTACGCACGCAATAATCCGCCAGAGCTGATTTACAAAGCAGGGCAAAAGGAGGTTTGCGCCTGTCAAGGGGCAAAATAGCGCCGCTGTCCATTTTGCGCATCTGCTGCAGATGAATATGCAAACCGGGCGTTTCTGCCAGAAGGCGCAAAATATTGGGAGGAGACTATGCAAAACCTCAGTTTAACACGCGCAATGTGATCTATCAACTGTTCAAAGGAAAGCGGGGGCAAAAGATTGCGTGTAATTTAGCACGTCTGAAAAGCAGGTATAACTGGCAGCTTTACGCACTGATGGCTGAAAGAATGCTGCACACAGGACTGCAGACATCGGGTCAGAATCATTTCTCATGATGTGTTCAGGCGACACGTCAAGTTTTCATTATTTAATTAAATAACAATCAACATCACTGTTAAACACGGGTTAATTCTAGACATGAACCAGAACATCTGCAGCTGCAGCATCATGGTAGTTAAAGCTGACATTAATTATGTCTTTTTATTTTCTTTTACTTTTTGCCAATGGCATATTTTTAAATTAAAATCATCTCCTGCTCCTCCACACCCCAGCAACTGCTGCTGTTATGGGGTTGCTGTCCTGCGTGAAGTTGGCCCCCACCCCACAAAAAACTCAGTGAAAATAACCAGTAACGTCGCACAAACTAATGATACTATTTTTTTTTACTGAGTTTTGCGTGGGGTGGGGGGCAATTCCGCAGGTCCCGCGCCTGGCATTGTGCCAAAGAGCGCGCAGTCTGTGCGTAATATCAGATCATCTTCAACAGCGTGTCCTTATCCACGTCCTTAAACTGGCCTCTTTTTACGACCCACAGGGAAACCTGCTGCATTATTTTTATTTACAGTTATTATGAAGAGTTCATTTGCAAAAACAGACAAACGCCACTGTGGAAAAACGGAGTTAACTGCTTTTGTTGCTGTTGGGTACAAATGCCATATCTCCATTTAACATCATTACAACCCTCTACTTCACGTGAGCTTGATTTTCTGAAAATATTCAAAAAGTAAATGAAGAGTTTATTTGCAAAAGCAGTTAACTCAGTTTTTTCTAAATGGCGTTTGTCTTTTTTTTTTGCAAATGAACTCTTCATATTTATCTTATATTCTGTTTTTTATTTGCCACATATTATATCTCTGAAACTAACATCTCTCTATCAGGATTAAAGCAGAACTCAGTAACTTCAGCTCGGGGCTCCCCTAGTGGCGTCCTTTCACTGTCGTGTTCAACCCCCCTTACACCCCCACAGCACACAGACGGCTTCTCTACCTGTCTTTCCTCTATTTTGATCGCTGGATATATTTCTAAGCGTTTACTAGCTTGTTGATGCTACTTTGCTGTGTTGGTAGCAGCACCTCGTCTCCCTCTGCTCAAAGCGAAGTCCTGTATTTTCTGAAACGGGACGTTTTACCCGCGATTTGTGGGTAAATATGCCGTGGATTATATCTTTCACTGGTGTTGGCGAGTAGCAGGTAAGAATACGAACTTTTCTTTACTTTTTGCGGACGTGACAAGTGATTATTGAGCCTGAAGCAGTGATGCTTCACCCGGCGCCCAGGCAGCGCAAGCTACGTGAATCACTCTGGTCCAGCAAAGAGTTGGTTATGAGAGCCAGGAGCCGTGTTTAGGTGGTGTGAAGCTAAAGAAATATTTTCTTCGAATTAGCGCTGGTAATCTGGTTCAAATCAGCGCTGGAAGCAGCTCGGTAGATAGGGGACCTGAGTACCGTACAGCGGTTTCTGCTGTCGCAAGTTCTGCTCGGGTCGGCGCAGGCAAAGTTGTTTTTCGCTGCTCGCAGGCCAGAGGCCCCGGCGGGAGGGGGGGAAACATTGAATCGCTCCGTAAACACTTTGTTTAGCCCCACGGGGATTCCGAAAAGCATTTATTGAGGTAAAAGAAGTTACTGAGTGCCCCTTTAATTTCATTTTGCGTCTACCACATGCTCTTCTGAACTTTCCGTGGCGCAGGGAGAGCGCACGCTAAATCCTAATTTAAATCCTGCTGTTTGCGCCTGTTACAGATTGCGCGTGTAATCTTTGTAGATCACCCGCAAACGCTAAAATGACAGCGCACGCTATTTTTTTTGCGAGGCAAAAACATTAGACTCGCAATTTGGAGTCTTTGTAAATCAGGCCCAAAGACCTCCAGCACTGACCAGAGATACTGCCACTCCAAGCGGTCAAATGCTTTCATAGCATCTAATGAGAAAACAGCTGACGGTAGTTGTAAGGAGGAGGCCTCATGTATTATATGTATTAATCTTCTCACATTATCAGAAGGCTGCCTGGACCTGATGAATCCTGTTTGGTCACAGTTAATGAGTTTCGTCATGAGTGGTTGGAGCCTGCGCGCCAGAAGCTTGGCGAAAATTTTTAGATCAGCATTTAGGAGAGATAAAGGTCTGTAATTGGCACATTCAGAAGGGTCTTTGTCTTTTTTTAATAATAGTGAAATGATGGCTATATTCACATCTCTGGAAAAAGCACCTTTATCTAGGGCGGCCTGAATCATATCAAGAAGTAAGGGCCCCAGACTAAGCCAGAAAGTTGTGTAAAATTCTGGGGGGATCCCATCCAGACCAGGTGATTTGCCCTTGTGCATATCATCAGCTGCAACCTTGAGCTCATTTAAAGTGATGGGGGCATTTACACTTTGGGCGTTACTGTCAGTAATTTTAGGTAGTTGAATGGAACTCAAGAATTTGTTGCATGCATCTCTATTGTGAGGGACCTCCGAGGTGTATAAGTCAGCGTAAAAACAACGAAAAGCGGCATTAATTTCAGAGGGTTCTGTTAATATGTGCCCATCTACTGATCTAATGGAGGTGATGTCAGCAAAATGTTCATTATTCTTCAGCCTCTTGAGAGTAGATGGCTGGGTCTAGCTCCATTAAAATAATATGTTTGGCGAGTTCTATGGATCAAGAATTCAGCACGTCGTTTGAGAATAGCATTTATGTCTTTTTTAACCAATTCGTACTGTAAGGCAACCTGATCATCAAATTTTTGTTGTAATGAGTTATTCAATGTCGAGAGTTTGTGCTCTAGCTGAGTCAGCTTGGAAGAGCGGGCTTTTCTTAAATTAGATGCATAGAGTGTAGCATTATTCCTAATAAAGCCTTTAACAGCATCCCAGAGTATTCTCGGGTCATTCACTGAACCCTTGTTTATGTTGATGAAATCCTCAAGCTCTGCAACAAACTGAATTCTAAATGACTCGTCGCGAAGCAGAGTAGTATTAAACCGCCATTTAGGAGCACGCAATGGGGTAGAGCGAATCAATGCGTGCACCACTACAGCCTTGTGATCAGATAGAGTGATTGGCAAGTGAGTGACTGTTGTAATTTTCTTAAACAGGTTTCTAGAGGCAAAAATAAAATCTATACGTGAAAAGGACTTGTGTCTTGCTGAAAGGTGGGTAAATTCTCTGAAAGTAGGGTGAATCAGATGCCATAGATCCATCACACCAGTGTTAAGTGTT